>CM057340.1:226936386-226993886 GCA_030015575.1 Agapanthus africanus
AGAAAGTTTGAAATCCGAGTGTATTTCGCGACTTTTTTTCCGATCGAATTTCTAGTTACTATGCTAACATGTTAGGTAGTGTTTAACTAGTCTTTGATACCACTTTAAGTCCATGCTACCTCTCCCGGTACTTTCGGGCATGCGGAATTTGGTGAAAAACAATTTTAAAGAGGTGGTAACATGGACTCAAAACCGGATCTTTGTTAAACAACCTAACTAGGAGTAGTTAACTACTCGGTTAGGGGGTTATACCTTTCTTTCTTGAACTCCTTCGTCTTCAAGCCTCGATGGTTGTCCGGATCGGCTTCACCCCGTCGTCTCCTTGCGCCGAAGATCGATCCACCTGAAAGCTTCTACCTTTGGCTTCTTCTTCGGTCTTTGAAGAAACTAGTTCACTTGGTTTGCTAAACCTAGTGAACTAGAGTGAGTAGAGAAGAGTGTGTTGGGATTTTCTCTATGGTTCTTGGTTCTCAACACATGAGACAAGTGAACCATAGACTAAAGAGAGGGAGAGCAAGAGGAAGAAGATGAGAGCTCAAGAACACAAGAGAGAGAATGAAAATGATAGAATGAGAAAGACTTTTCTCTCTTGGCTCTCATAATCCAAAACCATCATCACAAAAATAGTAATCAAGTATTGTGTAAATGGTTTAAGTCAAAATGGCTAAATCATTTCATGCACTCATATTGCACAAGAGAACAAGCAAGTGAAAAGTCTTTGCCATGAAATGATAGCCATTGTCATCATGATGGTCAACTAGTCCAACCTAGTCAACCGGTCAACAAAGTCAAAAAGTCAACAAAGTCAACCCCTCAACAACCATGTCACCACAATACTTAATTAATATTATTGTTAATCATATATCATATTCTCATTAGGGTTGAGCAAAAAGTCAATAGTCAACGGTCAACGGTCAACAACCCTAATGAGAATCCTCTGCCTCTGTCTCTCCGCCAATTGTGCATACACACCCGCATCCGCGTTCCGAGGAACACGAATACAAACTGGATAAAACCAATCCCAAAACGTACACTAGAATCTGGCTTAAACCAAAGCCCGCTAGTGTTAACTGTCCGGACACTGTACGTGCATAAGTGCACGGATGTGACCGAACCCTGTCGCAAAACCATGCGACCTGTCGCAAAACCATGCGACCTCTACTCTTTTGCCTAAAGGTGAATAGCTTTCTGTATGGGACTCTAAAGACTCGACACTACGCTGGCAGTGGGTTTAACCACAGACCGCAAGCGGCACTAGCTGTGCGTAACGGTCCCCAGGTAGATGCCGACAAGAAGAGTGACGAGGTGAAACCCATCTGAACTCCTACTGAGACTGAATGTGACAATCTCCGTACAGTCCGGTCTGTTCGTATGATACATCGCATGGCGGGCCTAGGGGGAGGTAAAACGTCAGTCCCCTAATAGCGGTACAAGTCGTGTCGGAGTGAAGCCCAATACACCCTGAGTTAACACTGGAAGCCTACCAGTATATCTCGCTTGCCCTAGCCAGGGACTACTCGTGTAATGGCTCTCCTAAACACAGCGTGATGTCAACCCCCAATACCGGGAGAGACGAATCCTGTCTAACCGTCGCTGCCTCCAAGTGCTTCGGGACTGCACCCAACTACTACTTGTTTGCACGACTCCTTTGAGCCGTGGTAGGGTAGTAATCAAAGTACAGTGGGAACACACTCGAGGTGAAGTGACAGTGTCAAGTTCAGCGGACTAAGCTGTACTCATGTCACCTAGGAACTGATAACTGACGATAGGTATAATACCAACCGGTCAGTTCCCGACGAGTCCTGTCAAGTGTACTCGTAACCTAACGAGCACCCGCATACTATCTCCAGTACGACGTACTAACGGCTGTGGGACAAACCGTCTCCCACACTGGGATGAGAAGCGCATGCGCTAGTCTACTCGGGAGTATCGATGCCCTGTCTCGATAGTCCTGCGACTA
Organism: Agapanthus africanus; assembly: GCA_030015575.1. Classification (NCBI taxonomy): domain Eukaryota; kingdom Viridiplantae; phylum Streptophyta; class Magnoliopsida; order Asparagales; family Amaryllidaceae; genus Agapanthus; species Agapanthus africanus. The sequence goes on from CM057340.1 coordinate 226,938,347, forward strand.
GGGACCTGCATATGGATGTGCTTATAGATTACCCAGCCCCCACTAGTGTGACTGCCATCACAACGCTGGTAATCAAGTAAAGATCCTAAGGGCTCCACTAATGTGTATAGGTGATATACTAAAATAAACACAAGTACACATTGAAGTAGAAACAAACCAAGTAGCATACTACTATTTGGAGCAAGATTGTATATACAAGGTGAATATCCCAAGCTTCCATTAAGTAATATACAAACTAGTATGATACAGTAATGGCCTCTAGGGCATATACACTAACAATCTCCCACTTGCACTAAGGCCATGTACTGGCGTATCGAAGACCTATCATCTCGATCAGCCGCTCGAACTGAGTCTGGGGCAAGGCCTTGGTGAATGGATCTGCAGTGTTATCTTCTGAAGCGACCCTCCGAACCTCGATCTCCTGGGGATCCACGATCTCCCTGATCAGGTGATACCGCCTCAAGATGTGTCTGGATCTCTGATGGGACCTGGGTTCCTTCTCTAAATCTATAGCCCCGTTGTTGTCGCAATACAGAGGTATTGGATCAACAATGGACGGAACCACCTGAAGTTCTTTCAAGAACTTCCTCATCCAGACAGCTTCTTTTGCGGCATCAGATGCAGCGATGTATTCCGCTTCCATCGTCGAGTCTGCAACGGTTTCCTGTTTGGAACTCTTCCAACACACCGCCCCTCCATTGAGGGTAAAGACAAAACCCGACATGGACTTGGAATCATCCTTGTCACTCTGGAAGCTGGAGTCAGCAAAGGCCTCGATCTGGAGGTCTTTTCCGCCATACACCAAGAACATCTCCTTAGTCCTTCTCAGGTACTTGAGAATGTTTTTTACTGCTATCCAGTGTTTCTCCCCAGGGTTTGACTGATACCGGCTTACCACACTCAGTGCATAAGCTGTTGGAGAGAGTGCCTTCAGAGTCAATTATTGGATCACAGGCACGTGATTGCAATGATTAAAGGAGGACCTATCCCGGTAGGACAGTCTTACTCGAGATGATAGTATGCTATCTGGTTTACCTTTATCATCGTGTACTGCTTTAGGTGACATGACAGGTCGCTATTGCACGTTGATAGAGCCCCTAGGATTCTTGCTTGACTGCCAGCAGTATGAGGGCGATCATATAAGTGAGAGCTGGAGTCTATAAGCACATCCTTAAAAGGTCCCTAGTCGTAGGAGTTTCGAGACAGGGCATCGATTCTCCAGAGTAGACTAGTGTATACAGTCGAGACCCCGACGAGGGGCGGTGGCCAATCTCACAGGCCACTGGTGTCAGTTGGATCACCTAAGATGTATACAGGTGCTCATTGGGTTATGAGTACACCGGACAGGACTCGCCGGGAACATGCTAGTTGGTCTTATACCTGACGTCAGATAGCAGTTCCCAGGTGAGATGTGTACAGGTTAGTTCATCGACCTGGGGATCGTCATTTGTCTCGTGTGAGTTCCCACTGTGCTTTGATTACTACCCTACCACGGCTCAAAGGAGTCGTGCAAACAGGTTTTAGTCGGGTACAGTCCCGAGCCACATGGAGGCAGTGAGCGGATCTTCAGGGGTTCGTCTCTCCCGGTATTGGGGGTGAGGTCGCGCTGTGTCTAGGAGAGCCATTACACGAAGTCCTTGGCCAAGGCAGGAGATTTACTGGTAGGTATTCCAGTAGTATCTCAGGGTGTTCTGGGCTACACTCCGACACGACTTGTACCGCTTTTGGGGGTCTGACTTTTACCAACCCCCTAGGCCCGACATGCGATGCTCATAGACGAACGGACCGGACTGTTCGGATATTGTCACTGACAGGCTCAGTAGGGTGTCAGGATGAGTTCGCTCATCGACGTCCCTTTTAGTCAATAGCTGGTGGCCCGTTACGTATTGGCTTATACCTCTGACGTGCTAGTGGTTAAATCCACAACCATAGTATTGACGAGTCTTTAGAGTCCACCACACATTCAGTTACTCAGCTTTCGGGCGAAACGCTGTAGAGGCCGTATGGAGATATGGCAGGGTCCGATCAGATACGTGCGGTATTGCACGGATCACGATCGGACGGTTTGTACTAGTGGCCGTATGATTATATGGCAAGGTTCGATCGGATACGTGCGGTATTGCACGGATCAGGATCGAACGGATATTACTAGCCGGCTTTGGTTTAAGCCGGATCCTAGTTTAGTACAGTGTAGATTTTGTCTCTTTGCATTTGTATCCGGACGGAATACAGATGCGGGTGTGTATGCACAGTATCGGGGTTTTCCTGTAATTTATTACGGGACCGGTTTTCTGGAGTTGCCAGTTTGCATTCCGTTCCGGACGGTTTTCGTTTGTTCTTTCCCGGCCGGACTTTTCCGATGGAGGGGGTTATTTGCAATTGTGCAAATAACATTTGGGGAAGGGGTTTATTGCAAAAGGATTTATTATGAGAGCATCTTTTCTTTTGTTGCACCATTCTTGCATTTAATTATGATTGGAAAGGGTATGGGTGGATGTAAGTAATAAGCATGGTTCATGTTTGTTTGTGGTCACCTCTTGATTTCTCCTACCCTCACCTCCCTTCATGATTTATTCTTTCCCTCCACCATTTTCCATAAGTAATGGCCGGCCACAATTTGTGAGGATGAGAGAAATTTCCATTCTTTGGTAGCACACATTTCATCATCTCATTCATCTAGTTTTGGAAAAATGAAAGCACCATTTTTCCATAACCTTATTCCTCCATCAAGGCAACTACAAATCCCAAATGAGACAAGCATCATCTACACTACATTCTACAGCAAATCTTGGGCACGTCGACTAGCCAGCTTCGTGCCCGAGTTGCCTCGGTATTGAGGTGGGAGCCCGTAAAAGATACAGACGATGTGGTGCCCTTCCAGCAAGGAGGCGACGACCGGAGTCTCCGCGGGAGATCGGGACGATGACGAGAAGACCGGAGGACTCGGATCACTCGGTATATCTCTTCCCTATCTTGTTACTTTGCTAGAACTAGTTTAATGGCCCGATCCGGAGTTTAGTGCGCGGTGGTGCCGGTTTGCTAAGTTTGCAAAATTAAAGTTTATCACCGTTTCCGCATTTGGCCGTCGGATTGACGACCGGGGCGCCGCCGTGCACTTACAGTGGTATCAGAGCCTCGCCATTAACTTCGTCTAGCTTCGTTTGATGTGTTTTGCAGTTCCGATCGACCAAAATTCCAAAAATCCAATTTTAGTTCATATCAGTTTTCTGTTAGAATTTTTTGGTGTCCAAAAATTTTTCAGGTTGTAAAAAACTAATGTAATGGAAATTCTAAGAACAGTGCGAAAATTCGACAACACGATCCCTAAGTTAGAGCGCGGATCCGCGGCCATTGACCTTTATTGGGCCGCGTATCCGCCGCAGTAATGTTGGATCATGTGATCGTTTTTTTGCAGTGGGCTTGTGGGCTTATTTTAGGGGTTTTGGAATATTAAAATTGGGCCCAGATTTTCTGTGAGTGCTACAGTATTGCTTGGGGGCCCACTTGTTAATCATTTGATCGATCGGATATTTTAAACACATTTTTCATAGTATTTACATTATATCTGCGACCGTGAATGTCACTCGATCGGTAAATCCGGTCTAACTGCTATAGCCCGGTTAGACGGATTTGCGAACGTGACTTTCACGTTGATGTTCTGTGTTTTGCTGTGATGTTGCGGATCGGTCGTGGGGGATAGCCTGGATGCAATGCTAGTACAGTGTTGTTGTATTATGTACATTTGATATTGTGGGGCGAGCGTCCGACATGTGGACTGCCGTCACTGCCTGTTTGTATTATTCTTTTGGGGCACGACCTGGTTGCGGTCGATGTACCCGTTGTATGTATATTTTACTTTCTGTACTAGGGTTACCCCGCGGAGGGGTGCACGGATAGCCGGGTTCTAGAGGGCAACGGGCCCGCATCTCATGGCATTGAGACGGAGGGGGCTTCAGTCTGGAATTGGCGGGCTATTCGCCGCACTCGTAGGGGGTACAGGTTGACCCAGGAGGGGTGCCCAAGTTACCGGATTCCGTGAAGTGCTGGGTGGTCCATTCACGGTGCTGAAGGGGGCTGCCTCGCTTCAGGTTTTGGCGGGTAACTTGCCGCGCCCGTAGGGGTCTAGGATTTCATTGCACAGGCTATCCACACGACCAGGGGAACGTCGGGTTTCAGTAGTGGCTCTGTGAAACCCGGGGATCCCAGATATCTGTATTGTTCGGTGATGCTGTACATTTCTGTGATGTTGCATTTATTTCACGCCTTGAGCGAAATATAATATATTGGTATATATATTAGTAGATGTTGTATATGTTTTTCATCCGCGCTAGTCCAGTCCCCGCTCTGCCGTTAGTTAGCTAACCTAACGGGTGATGACGAAACCCAGTGGCGAATGCGGATGGCATATACGTACGTCAGTATATTTTCGTTCTTTCTGGTGTGATCAATTGATGGGACTGCATTGATTCGGATCAATGCAAGTTAAAACAAACCTATTCTGATGTTGTTGGAACACTTTTCAAAAAGCTGTTATTGCAAGGACGTTCACTTTTGTTTTGCATCGTGGTATTCATTTGGAATATCCTGCTCCTCAGTCGACGAGGCAAGGGCCGAGATCCCTTCACCGGGAGTGACCCCTTGGACAGAAGTTTGCGTCAGGGCATTAACTTCACTATAGTCGATTACTTTTGCTTTGCATCACGGTATTCATTTGGAATATCCTGCACCCCATTCTACGGGGAAAGACCCGAGATCCCTTCACCGGGAGTGACCTCTTTAGTAAAGGTTTTCGTCACTATATTTTCTAAAAAGCTATCCGTTCCTTCAACGATATCAAGTTCATTACGTTAAAGGTTTTCGCCAGAAACCATTCTTAGCCCTCCGTCGTTTCATATGGGTAGTCAATAGTATTCAAGCTGTGTTTGTTGGCCATAGTCAAGGCACAGTGTTTGGTAGCTATTGGGTATTCATATGCTGCATAGATAGATGCGTTGGTTTGGGACAGTCGTATAGCCTTGTTGGCCTTAGTCAAGGGCTTGTACGGGTGGGTTCAAATCAACCTGGACAATGACGGGTAGAACTTGACATGCGACTTATGATTTGTTGGCCTTAGTCAAGGTCATAAGAGCATGGGGCAGAAATCACATCGGGAGTTTCAAAAGAACTGAAACTTGCCAGATATGCGCATACCTTCTGGAGTGTGATACCGTGAGCGGATTCCGTCACGTTATCATGCGATGATAGTTGGATCCCGATTCCCACTGATGAGTTAGTTTACTCCTCGGGTGACCCCGACTAATTCTTTTTTCAGGTTTGGAGGAGAATTTGAGGTACAGTGGGAGGTTTCCAGATTAGATAAATTGGTAACCATTCTGATCTAGGTTAGAGTGCACGCTGAGTGTTTCTTTTCTCTCTCTCTTTGGCAGCGACCATTGACCCGACCCTAAGACTATGACTCAGTGACCAAGTTGACCGAACCTTCTTAACACTGGCTTTTGGATTGTCAGAGTTGCAGACCTCATTGCCACTCCTACTTTTACCCTTTTCTCCAGGACACCCCGTATTACTACGAACGTCCACTTCCATTGGACAAAACCATCGTATGGTTAGATACGAACTCGAAGGAATTCGAGGATGGTTTCCGGTTCTGGAGAAAACGGATAGGATTATTCAGTTGTCTTTTCCCTTTTACCTTCTCTCAACTTACGAGTACTCCTTAGTTTAGGAGATAGTACACCTATTACGCAAATTGGATAGTCTTCTTCCAAACCATAGGCTGGTGCCGACCGGTAGGGAATGAAGAAAACCAATTAGCCTAAACGGTATGCAGAAGGCATTAAGATTAAGACAAAGCAAGGGATTAGTAAGAGGGCAAAGTAAATTGCGACTGATATTCACGACCAAACCAAGTTTTTCTTCGCCAATCCTAAATCACCTTTGTATTTCTCCAGGACACTCCGTATCACTACGAAGATCCACAGTTTATTGGATACTCCCTCGTATGGTTATATACGAACTCGAAAGGAACTTGTTCCAGTTCGGGGATGGATCCTGGTTCAGGAGAAATAGGAATAAAGTACAGTCAGGTGTCTTTTATCTTCACCTTCTCTCGTGTTGCGAGTGCTCCTAAGATTAGGACAGTACACCCATTATGCTTATTGGATAGTCTTCTTCCAAACCATAGGCTGGTGCCGAACGGTAGGGAAGGAAGAAAACCAATTGGCCTAAAGGGGTGTGCAGAAGGTAATGACTAAAGACATATAAAAGGATTTGGAGAGATGGGAAAGAATTATACGGTTATAGTTGTGAATCTGGATAATGGTTGAGGCATTACTAGGAATACCAGGATACCCCATCGAAACATTTCAATGTTTCAGTTCAACTGTGTACTGTTAAAAGAAAACTGATTTCCCGATTAGACACTTGCTCCAGGGTATGTATTTACCAGGTTTGATTCTCACATCTGTATGGTTTTACAGATGATGGGTGGGAGTAAGTTATTGGGAATTGGGTGATCATCCTCATTATATCGGGATTCGTTGTAATCGGTGATATTTGAGGAGATCACGTGGGCTGTTTGCCGGTCGGCAAATATTTGGTTTTGAATATCCGCTGTTGTGCACCAATTTCAAATTGATATATCTGTACGTCTATTTTCATAGAGTGAGATATACCTTTTGATATTATGTCGATGACATTTACCTATATCAGTGGATGGTTAGGTAAGGAGCATTAAACAGCGGTGTAATTCTGTTAGTGTATATGCCCTAGAGGCCATTACTGTATCATACTAGTTTGTATATTACTTGATGGAAGCTTGGGATATTCACCTTGTATAAACAATCTTGCTCAACATAGTAGTATGCTACTTGGTTTGTTTCTACTTCAATGTGTACTTGTGTTTATTTCAGTATATCACTTATACGCATTAGTGGAGCCCTTAGGATCTTTGCTTGATTACCAGCGTTGTGATGGCAGTCACACTAGTGGGGGCTGGGTAATCTATAGGCACATCCTTATACAGGTCCCTAGTCGTAGGACTATCGAGACAGGGCATCGATACTCCGGAGTAGACTAGCGTATGCGCTTCTCAACCCAGTGTGGGAGATGGTCTGTCCCACAGCCATCAGTACGTCGTACTGGAGATAGTATACGGGTGCTCGTTGGGTTACGAGTACACTGGACAGGACTCGTCGGGAACTGACAGATTGGTATTATACCTATCGTCAGTTATCAGTTCCCAGGTGACATGAGTACAGCTTAGTCCGCTGACTTGACACTGACACTTCGCCTCGAGTGTGTTCCCACTGCACTTTGATCACTACCCTACCACGGCTCAAAGGAGTCGTGCAAACAGGTGGTGGTTGGGTGCAGTCCCGAAGCACTTGGAGGCAGTGACGGTTAGACAGGATTCGTCTCTCCCGGTATTGGGGGTTGACATCGCGCTGTGTCTAGGAGAGCCATTACACGAGTAGTCCCTGGCCAGGGCAAGCGAGATATACTGGTAGGTTTCCAGTGTTATCTCAGGGTGTTTTGGGCTTCACTCCGACACGACTTGTACCGCTATTGGGGGACTGACGTTTTACCGCCCCCTAGGCCCGCCATGCGATGTATCAGACGAACAGACCGGACTGTACGGAGAATGTCACATTCAGACTCAGTAGGAGTTCAGATGGGGTTTCACCTCGTCAGCCTTCTTGTCGGCATCTACCTGGGGACCGTTACGCACAGCTAGTTCCGCTTGCGGTCTGTGGTTAAACCCACTGCCAGCGTAGTGTCGAGTCTTTAGAGTCCCACACAGAGGGTATTCGCCTCTGGGCAAAACAGAGTAGAGGTCGCATGGTTTTGCGACAGGGTTCGTTCTCATCCGCGCACTGGTGCACGTTTGGAGTCCGGACGGATTATACTGGCAGGCTCTGGTTTGAGCCAGATACTGGTATATGTTTTGGCGGTTGCTTTTATATCTTGGTATTCTTGTTCCTCGGAACGAGAATGCAGGTGTGTATGCACAGTTGCTTGAGGCGGAGAATGAGGTTTTTCATTAGGGTTTCGGATCGGGTGCGTATGCACAGTTGACAGTCTTCATTTTCCAAACCCTAATGGATTTATATATTATCTATTAATAATAGTAATTAAATAAGAATTATGTTATGGTTGTTTTTTGTTGACTTGTTGACCTTGGTTGACTTGTTGACCATTGACCACTTTCATGCCTTGAAAGTCTTCCTTGATTCATGCTTACACTTCATTTAAAGAAGCATGATAGTGGTCATTCCAAATTTACCATCAACTATTCTTATTTCAATTATTATCATTTAGATAATTCATTTCTTTTGCAATATGGTTGCAAGAGAGAAATAATTGAGCTCATTCTATCATAACCTCTCTCTCTCCTCATTTCATCTTCTTCTTCCTCTTGAAAAGAGAAACCTTCTCATGTGTTGAGAATCATTCTCTTTAGAAAGAAAAGCAAACCCTAATCTCTCTCTACTCATTCTAGGATGAAGGTTTAGCAAGCCGGAAACCCTAGTTCACTCAAAGATCGAGGAAGAGCCCAAAGTCGAACCTTCGAGGTGGATCCATCTTCGACGGGAGAAGGCGACGTAAAGAGAACCATCAACCTCTACAAGGTTTGAAGAAGAAGGAGTTCAAGTTTAGGTATAACCATCTTCCATAGTAGCTAACTCTCTTTAGCTAGATTGCTAGTTTTAGTTTAGACAACGATCCCGACCAAGTTTAGTCCATGTTGCCTCTTGCGATAAAAATTCGTTTTTTATACCGTTTCCGCCTCCCCGTAAGCACCGGGGGTCGCAATATGGACTTACAGTGGTATCAGAGCCTAACTAAACTTAAACTAGCTTGGTAGTGAAGTGTAACGAAGTTCGGAAACGAAAAATCACAAAACCGGAAATTCAAAACCCTAACTTTCTGTTGAATTTTTTTTCTGCTCAAAATGAAAAACTTTATACTTGTAAATTCGTCTCAGGGTTTTCTAAGAACACACAAGAAAAACGATAGCATGTTTCCTCCAAGCCGCCGCCCTTCCGCGGCCTCACCTACTCATCTGGCCGCGGAACCGCCCCAGGTTGTAGTCATCTTTGCATCGTTTTTCGTGCAGTGTTCTTCTGTGTTGGTTTTGGGATTTTTCAGATATATTATATGTACCCAGATTTTCCAGAACTGAAATTCACTTTTGGGGTCCTATAATTCCGTATTTTTTTCCGAACTTCACTGCACTTTGGCTATGTTGGTTATATCTGTGATGTTTGCATGTATTGAACGTTGGCTAATCGCTATAAGTCGATTAGTCGGGGTTATACATGATCTGTAATGTGCTGAAATGTGTATATGAATGTGTTGGACTGTCGCGGGTGAATAGCCGGGGTGGATGTGAGATGAGCTTTTGTTTTTCTTTCATTCATTGTAAATGTAAATTGATGTAATTATATTATTTGTTTGGCCGCACAACCGGGTCGGGGTTGTAGCCGTCATTGTATAATTCTTTTTACTGTTTTTGCTCCTAGGATAGACCCATGGTGGGGTGCACAAACTACCGGGAACTTGGCAGGTAGTTTGCCGCACCCGTAGGGGTCTTGGGTGGGGTATTTGCTATTCACCGCGACCGTGTTATCCGCTTTTCGTTTCAGGCTCGAAAGAAATGCGGATTGCTAGTATATCCAATGTATTCATCTGTGATCTGTAATGTCTATCATTGCTTTCTATTTAGGCGTTGCTTATGTTTTACAGCCGCGCTAGCCCAGCCCCCGCTCTGTCGTTAGTTAAGTAACCTAACGAGTGATGACGGGACCCCGTGGCGAATGCGAATGGCATAAGCGTACGTCATATTTTGGTTGTTTTCTGCAATGGTAGGAATTTAATGATGGGACGCATTAAAAGAACTAATGCAAGAATATCACGCATTAAAAGAACTAATGCAAGATAATAAACCAAGTTTAAGTCGATGGAACACTTTCGAAAAACCACTCGGTTCTTTTCAAAACTAACTTTTAAATGCGGAGCTTGAGCCACTCCTTCTAAAAGCTATCTCGTTCCATCGATTATATCAAGTTCACTACGTTCACGGTTTCGCCAAAACCATTCGTAGCCCTCCGTCGTTTCACATAAATAGTCAATAGTATTCAAGCTGTGTTTGTTGGCCAAAGTCAAGGCATAGTGATTGGTAGCTATTGGATATTCATGTGCAGCATAGATAGATGCGTTGATTTGGAACAGTCGTACTGCCTTGTTGGCCAAAGTCAAGGGTATGTACGGGTGGATTCAAATTAACCTGGATAACGACGGGAAGAACTTGACATGTGACTTATGATTTGTTGGCCAAAGTCAAGGTCATAAGAGCATGGGGCAAAAATCCACATCGGGAGTTTCATAAGTACTGAAACTTGCTAGATTTGCATACCATTTGGAGTGTGAAGATTATGGTAGGATTCCTTCATTTTCGTCACGCGATGATATTTGGATCCCGATCCTACTGTGAGTATATGCTACTCCTCGGGAAATTTCTCACTAAACGATCAATGCTATAAACCTAGTAGGTGCCTAGAAAGGTGTTAGCGGGGCTACGCCCCCAGGGAAAAGAGGTTCTTAAATTAAGGAACTTCGCGAAAGCGTTGGAAAACCTCCCACGAAGTACCGACACTGGCCTGGCTGAACGGTTAAGCAAGTATTGTACGGTGGGATTAATCCCGGCTAATTCTTCCTTTGTGGTTTGAGGAGGGATTCGAGAGACAGTGGGAGCCATCCTGTTTAGACAAATTAAAAACCATTCTAAACTTGCAAGAGCATCGTGCTAAGTGTTTCTTCTCTCCCCCTGCAGCGACCAAATCGAAATGACTGGACTTAAGTTACTTCTAGATAAAAACATACTGACAGGGCCAAACTACAAAGATTGGCTCAGGAATGTCAAATTGGCAATCTCTTACGACAAGCTGGGGTATCTTCTTACCACCAAAGCTCCCCCCGTCCCAGGTCCCACCTCCAGCGTCGCGGATAAGGAAATCCGTAAGACTTGGGAGATTGACAGCGCGAAGGCCAGATGCCTCGTACTTGCCTCGATGGACAATGACCATCAGAGGAGGCACGAGAATATGGATTTGGAATCCATATTTCTTCATACAAAAGAACTGTATGGAGAGCAGTCTCGTATCGCAAGATACGAAGTGTCGAAGAAGTTATTTTCGACTAAGTTGGCCGTCGGATCATCGGTAGCGGACCACGTGCTTAAGATGATTGGCTACACTGAGGAGCTCGCGGAACTTGGGACCACGTTGGATAGTGAACTCTACACAGATATAATTCTCCAGTCCCTTCCATCCACTTACGCCCAGTTCATACTGAATTTCAACTTGCAAGAAAAGGAAGTTGAACTTTCAGAACTCCTCAACCTGCTGAGGAGTGCAGAGGGCACCCTACAGAAGGGTAGGGATACATCCACTTTGTTTGTAGGAGGATCTTCTTCTTTTAGGTCCAAGGCGAAAGCCAAGGGAAAGAAGAGGAAAGCCCCCGCCAAACCAAGGGGCGGTGTTAGTAAAGTGGGTGCGAAGGGAAAGGAAAAGGCAACAAAGATAGCGGGGAAGCTTGTTGGTAAAGAGGAATGCTTCTATTGTCACAAGAGTGGACACTGGAAGAAAGATTGCAGGGCTTGGAAAGCCAGGACACAGGAACTGAAGCAGGTTGCAGCTTCAGCTTCAGGTGTGTATGTTATTGAAAACTGTCTTTCTATAAACTCTACTTCCTGGGTATTGGATACCGGATCAGGATCTCATATCTGTAATTCTTTGCAGGCGTTGAGAAACCGTAGGTTTTTGAAGGAAGGTGACATGACCCTCAGAGTTGCGAACGGAGCTAGCATGGATGCTAAAGCCGTGGGGGACTATCACCTAGGAATGTCAGATGGACATATTTTGGTTTTGCGTAATTGCTTTTTTGTACCCAACGCAACTTGTAATATCATTTCTGTATCTTTGGTTTCTAAAGAAGGTTATGAATTTGTGTTTGTAAGTAATGTTGTTAACATTCACCTTAATCAAGTTCTGATTGGGTCAGGTACATTGAGCAATGGTATATACGTATTAAACCAACCACAGATTTTCAATGTCCAGAATACACACAAAAGAAAGTCACCAGATATTAATCAGACTTTCTTATGGCATTGTAGACTGGGTCACATCAATGAGAGAAGGTTAACTAAGTTACATACAGAAGGATATTTGGATCCGTTCGAATATCAATCATATGCCACTTGTCAATCCTGTCTCAAAGGAAAGATGACAAAGACTCCGTTCACTGGACACGGAGTAAGAGCGAGCGAGCTCTTGGGACTCGTACACAGCGACGTGTGCGGTCCAATGTCTACACATGCACGAAGCGGTTATTCTTACTTCATTACTTTTACGGATGATTTTTCAAGATACGGTTATGTCTTCTTAATGAAACATAAGTCAGAATCTTTTGAAAAGTTCCAGGAATTTAAGAATGAAGTAGAAAAACAGACCGGCAAAAGTATCAAGATTCTAAGATCGGATCGAGGTGGAGAATACTTAAGTGCCGAGTTCCTGAATTACTTAAAAGAGAATGGGATTCTCTCTCAGCTTACTCCTCCATACACTCCGCAACACAACGGTGTATCGGAGAGACGGAACCGAACCCTATTGGATATGGTACGGTCCATGATGAGTAACGCTGAGTTACCGCGATCATTCTGGGGGTATGCACTAGAATCAGCTGCGTACCTTTTGAACCGAGTTCCTACTAAGACTGTGCCTACTACACCATATGAGATGTGGTGTGGGAAGAGACCCCATCTCAGTCACATCAAGACTTGGGGATGTCCAGCTTTTGTTAAAAAGCAGCATGCGGACAAGCTCGAGGCACGCTCAGTACAGTGTAAGTTCGTGGGATATCCAAAGAACTCCAAGGGATATTTCTTCTACTGTGAAGAGGAACAAAAAGTCCTTGTTTCTCGTCATGCCTACTTCTTGGAAACTGAGTTTTTGGAAAACCAGATAAGTGGGAGCACAGTAGAACTGGAAGAAATTCCAGAACCACGGACTATTACTGAAAGCTTAGTGGAACCAGAGGGTTCAAATGAACAGGACATTCCTATGCCGCTCCGTAGAAGTACTAGGCAGTCTCATCCGCCCGAGAGATACTACGGTTTTCTCATAGACGGGGATAGAGAGGATTGCATCATAGACTATGATGAGCCTACTAGCTTCCAGCAGGCCGTTCAGAGCATTGACTCGGTAAAATGGCTGGATGCAATGCGGACCGAAATGGAGTCCATGTACACCAACAAAGTATGGACGTTGGACATTGCTCCAGACGGGGTAAAACCCGTAGGATGCAAGTGGATCTTCAAAAGGAAGATTGGTGTAGATGGACAGGTTGAGACCTATAAAGCTAGACTTGTAGCAAAGGGTTTCCGTCAAAGACCTGGCTTGGACTACGACGAAACCTTTTCTCCAGTGGCTATGCTGAAATCCATTCGGATCCTTCTTGCCATTGCTGCCTTCCACGATTATGAGATTTGGCAGATGGACGTAAAAACCGCTTTTCTAAATGGAAATTTAGAGGAGTGTGTCTATATGGATCAGCCAGAGGGTTTCATTCAGAGTGGGAGCAGCGGAAAGGTGTGCAAGTTGCTTAAGTCCATCTATGGACTAAAGCAGGCATCGCGGAGTTGGAACATCTGTTTTGATGAGACGGTCAAGGAATTTGACTTTATCAAAAATCCAGATGAACCGTGCATCTATAGTAGATTTGTAGCGAGAACTGTGGTATTCCTTGTTTTATACGTGGATGACATTCTCTTAATAGGAAATGACATTCCTATGCTACAATCTGTCAAGGGTTTCTTGTCACACAGGTTCTCCATGAAAGACCTGGGTGATGCCTCTTACATCCTGGGGATCCGGATCCATCGTGATAGATCCAAGAGGATATTAGGACTTTCACAGTCCAGGTACATCGACACCGTACTGAAAAGATTCAGTATGGAAGATTCCAAGCGCGGTAACCTACCGGCTTGTCACGGGATCACCCTCTCTAAAGAGATGTCTCCCAAGACTGATTTGGAGAGGGATCGCATGTCTATTATACCCTACGCTTCTGCGGTAGGCTCTATAATGTATGCGATGTTGTGTACCAGACCGGATGTAGCTTATGCACTGAGTGTAGTAAGCCGGTATCAGTCAAACCCTGGGGAGAAACATTGGATAGCGGTAAAGAACATTCTCAAGTACCTGAGGAGGACTAAGGAGATGTTCTTGGTGTATGGCGGAAAAGACCTCCAGATTGAGGCCTTTGCTGACTCCAGCTTCCAGAGTGACAAGGATGATTCCAAGTCCATGTCGGGTTTTGTCTTTACCCTCAACGGAGGGGCGGTGTGTTGGAAGAGTTCCAAACAGGAAACCGTTGCAGACTCGACTATGGAAGCGGAATACATCGCTGCATCTGATGCCGCAAAAGAAGCTGTCTGGATAAGGAAGTTCTTAAAAGAACTTCAGGTGGTTCCGTCCATTGTTGACCCAGTACCTCTGTATTGCGACAACAACGGGGCTATAGCTTTAGCAAAGGAACCCAGGTCCCATCAGAGATCCAGGCACATCTTGAGGCGGTATCACCTGATCAGGGAGATCGTGGATCGCAAGGAGATCGAGGTTCGGAGGGTTGCTTCAGAAGAGAACACTGCAGATCCATTCACCAAGGCCCTACCCCAGACTCAGTTCGAGCGGCTGATCGAGATGATAGGTCTTCGATACGCCAGTACATGGCCTTAGTGCAAGTGGGAGATTGTTAGTGTATATGCCCTAGAGGCCATTACTGTATCATACTAGTTTGTATATTACTTGATGGAAGCTTGGGATATTCACCTTGTATAAACAATCTTGCTCAACATAGTAGTATGCTACTTGGTTTGTTTCTACTTCAATGTGTACTTGTGTTTATTTCAGTATATCACTTATACGCATTAGTGGAGCCCTTAGGATCTTTGCTTGATTACCAGCGTTGTGATGGCAGTCACACTAGTGGGGGCTGGGTAATCTATAGGCACATCCTTATACAGGTCCCTAGTCGTAGGACTATCGAGACAGGGCATCGATACTCCGGAGTAGACTAGCGTATGCGCTTCTCATCCCAGTGTGGGAGATGGTCTGTCCCACAGCCATCAGTACGTCGTACTGGAGATAGTATACGGGTGCTCGTTGGGTTACGAGTACACTGGACAGGACTCGTCGGGAACTGACAGGTTGGTATTATACCTATCGTCAGTTATCAGTTCCCAGGTGACATGAGTACAGCTTAGTCCGCTGACTTGACACTGACACTTCGCCTCGAGTGTGTTCCCACTGCACTTTGATCACTACCCTACCACGGCTCAAAGGAGTCGTGCAAACAGGTGGTGGTTGGGTGCAGTCCCGAAGCACTTGGAGGCAGTGACGGTTAGACAGGATTCGTCTCTCCCGGTATTGGGGGTTGACATCGCGCTGTGTCTAGGAGAGCCATTACACGAGTAGTCCCTGGCCAGGGCAAGCGAGATATACTGGTAGGTTTCCAGTGTTATCTCAGGGTGTTTTGGGCTTCACTCCGACACGACTTGTACCGCTATTGGGGGACTGACGTTTTACCGCCCCCTAGGCCCGCCATGCGATGTATCAGACGAACAGACCGGACTGTACGGAGAATGTCACATTCAGACTCAGTAGGAGTTCAGATGGGGTTTCACCTCGTCAGCCTTCTTGTCGGCATCTACCTGGGGACCGTTACGCACAGCTAGTGCCGCTTGCGGTCTGTGGTTAAACCCACTGCCAGCGTAGTGTCGAGTCTTTAGAGTCCCACACAGAGGGTATTCGCCTCTGGGCAAAATAGAGTAGAGGTCGCATGGTTTTGCGACAGGGTTCGTTCTCATCCGCGCACTGGTGCACGTTTGGAGTCCGGACGGATTATACTGGCAGGCTCTGGTTTGAGCCAGATACTGGTATATGTTTTGGGGGTTGCTTTTATATCTTGGTATTCTTGTTCCTCGGAACGAGAATGCAGGTGTGTATGCACAGTTGCTTGAGGCGGAGAATGAGGTTTTTCATTAGGGTTTCGGATCGGGTGCGTATGCACAGTTGACAGTCTTCATTTTCCAAACCCTAATGGATTTATATATTATCTATTAATAATAGTAATTAAATAAGAATTATGTTATGGTTGTTTTTTGTTGACTTGTTGACCTTGGTTGACTTGTTGACCATTGACCACTTTCATGCCTTGAAAGTCTTCCTTGATTCATGCTTACACTTCATTTAAAGAAGCATGATAGTGGTCATTCCAAATTTACCATCAACTATTCTTATTTCAATTATTATCATTTAGATAATTCATTTCTTTTGCAATATGGTTGCAAGAGAGAAATAATTGAGCTCATTCTATCATAACCTCTCTCTCTCCTCATTTCATCTTCTTCTTCCTCTTGAAAAGAGAAACCTTCTCATGTGTTGAGAATCATTCTCTTTAGAAAGAAAAGCAAACCCTAATCTCTCTCTACTCATTCTAGGATGAAGGTTTAGCAAGCCGGAAACCCTAGTTCACTCAAAGATCGAGGAAGAGCCCAAAGTCGAACCTTCGAGGTGGATCCATCTTCGACGGGAGAAGGCGACGTAAAGAGAACCATCAACCTCTACAAGGTTTGAAGAAGAAGGAGTTCAAGTTTAGGTATAACCATCTTCCATAGTAGCTAACTCTCTTTAGCTAGATTGCTAGTTTTAGTTTAGACAACGATCCCGACCAAGTTTAGTCCATGTTGCCTCTTGCGATAAAAATTCGTTTTTTATACCGTTTCCGCCTCCCCGTAAGCACCGGGGGTCGCAATATGGACTTACAAATTCTTCTTAACCATAAGTACAGTTTTCAACCTACGACACACAGTGAAAGAGTTGTTAGACTCAGCGGGCTTATACAGAGTATTGTATGTTGTCCAGTGTCCATTAGGACAGAGGGGTTGGTCCTCATACTATATTCTGTTTACTTTTAACTTCTCCAGTTCTTAGACATGTGTTTCGTAGAAACACAGGGTCTAAGTTTTGAGGAGTTATAGGTATTTGAATAGAGTAGAGAACCAGGTGTAGCAAGTATCGGGATTCTTCAAAGTTATCGAAGATGTAGATACTTGTGTATGGTATTCAGTTGATAGTAATGATAAAGAGAACTTGCTTCTCTTTCAGGTTACTCATAATTGGAAGCATTCCTAAGTTGAGTAACGCTGATCGGCCTCTCTCCATTTAGTTGACATGCACTGGAGATAGCTGCATGATTTGAATCTGGTTCAATTAAATCAGTGCCTCTGGTTCTATATTGGATGTAGAACAGTTCATATCTTGACGTTGTTAAGGTACGGGGAGTTGTCCGGCTTATGATTAAAACCAGACACTGGACAACTCAAGGCACGTTTCTGTAATGGCTGTTTGTGGGTTGACCCAGGCTATGACGAGGGTTGACTTTCTACCATAAGAAAGATCAATAGTGATATTGTTCCTGACTCACCACAGTTTTAATAAAAATGGATTTTTTCAAAAACAGTAGTGGGAGTATGGTAGAACTGGAAGTGATTCCAGAACCGCAAACGATTACTGAAGATTTGATAAGGAACCTAAAGATTCAATCTGATTTGACATTCCATTGGCCACTCCGCAGATAAGGTGGGTAACTTCAGGCACCCGAGAGGTACTCCGGTAGCCTCAAGGACGGTGACAGGGAAGTTCTTGTTTACCCACACTTGCCATTGTTGTTGTTCCAGGCTGCGAGACCCGGCAGGAGGATGAGTATAGCGTCGTTCTAAACTAGCTTTAGAAGTGCACGTCTATATGACTCTGCCAGAGGGTTGTCGTAGTCAGTGGGAGCAGCGGAAGCATTGGTGGACATCAGGCTTATGTCTATTTATAGACTAAAGCAGATGTAGCGGAGATAGATCATCTATTTCTGATGTGACAGTCATAGGTTTGACGTCATCAGAATAGGGGATGGATCTGTTGAGAAGGTAGTAGGAAGTGATATTCCTATACTACGATCGGTCATACTTTGGTCGTCACACAGTGGTTTCTCCACAAGGGACTTGGACATTATATCAGACACACTGGTTACTAGATCTATGGTTTTAGATCTGGATTTGGGTGGTTTCCCAATCTGGGTACTTAGACAGCATTCTAAGAGTATTTAGAATGGACGACTCCTGGCACGGTAGTGTACCTGCAGGTGATGGAGTCACCCTCTCTAAAGGTGTCTTATAGACTAAAGTAGAGAGGGATGCACATGATTGGCAGATCACTTGCTTAGGCAATTGAGTCAATCATGAGATGTCAAGTACCACACCAGATGTTGTTCTTGCACTAGATGCAATAAGTTGATATTCATCCAATCCTGGAGGAACAGTCGGAAGCAGTTTTAGAACATAAGTGGCTGTTTTAGGGATATGATAACGAAAGCCCCATTCGGGAAACCGTTATCATTCCAGGCTTCCAAGGTGACATGGACGACAAGGAGGTTGTCAGAGTTATAGTTTTCCTTCTGACGAGGGGCAGTATTTTGGACAGGTGGTCCAAGGCAATACTGAGGGTGGCATAGCGCAGGATACTGATTAAGTTCAGTTGACGATACAGTCTAAGAGGTTTGGATTTGGAGTTCATTTATAAGCTAGGTCCCATCAGACATCCAGACACTCTAAGACAGGTATTGCTCATTTCGGGAGATGGTTTTCTCCGCGAACTTGAGATATAGAGAGACATAGAAAGAAACTTCTAGGCGGATCCACTCACTGAGGCTATTCCTCGAACGCAATAGTTTCGCAAACGGATTTTGTGAGACTGACTAGTAGGGGAGTTGGGTGTTCGGTATCACGCAGGCTGTGAGTATGCGACATCGCAATAATTAGCCTTGAGTGCAAGTGGCAGATTGTTGGAGAGAGTGCCCTCAGAGTCAATTATTGGATCACAGGCACGTGATTGCAATGATTGAAGGAGGACCTATCCCGGTAGGACAGTCTTACTCGAGATGATAGTATGCTATCTGGTTTACCTTTATCATCGTGTACTGCTTTAGGTGACATGACAGGTCGCTATTGCACGTTGATAGAGCCCCTAGGATTCTTGCTTGACTGCCAGCAGTATGAGGGCGATCATATAAGTGAGAGCTGGAGTCTATAAGCACATCCTTAAAAGGTCCCTAGTCGTAGGAGTTTCGAGACAGGGCATCGATTCTCCAGAGTAGACTAGTGTATACAGTCGAGACCCCGACGAGGGGCGGTGGCCGGTCTCACAGGCCACTGGTGTCAGTTGGATCACCTAAGATGTATACAGGTGCTCATTGGGTTATGAGTACACCGGACAGGACTCGCCGGGAACATGCTAGTTGGTCTTATACCTGACGTCAGATAGCAGTTCCCAGGTGACATGTGTACAGGTTAGTTCATCGACCTGGGGATCGTCATTTGTCTCGTGTGAGTTCCCACTGTGCTTTGATTACTACCCTACCACGGCTCAAAGGAGTCGTGCAAACAGGTTTTAGTTGGGTACAGTCCCGAGCCACATGGAGGCAGTGAGCGGATCTTCAGGGGTTCGTCTCTCCCGGTATTGGGGGTGAGGTCGCGCTGTGTCTAGGAGAGCCATTACACGAAGTCCTTGGCCAAGGCAGGAGATTTACTGGTAGGTATTCCAGTAGTATCTCAGGGTGTTCTGGGATACACTCCGACACGACTTGTACCGCTTTTGGGGGTCTGACTTTTACCAACCCCCTAGGCCCGACATGCGATGCTCATAGACGAACGGACCGGACTGTTCGGATATTGTCACTGACAGGCTCAGTAGGGTGTCAGGATGAGTTCGCTCATCGACGTCCCTTTTAGTCAATAGCTGGTGGCCCGTTACGTATTGGCTTATACCTCTGACGTGCTAGTGGTTAAATCCACAGCCATAGTATTGACGAGTCTTTAGAGTCCACCACACATTCAGTTACTCAGCTTTCGGGCGAAACGCTGTAGAGGCCGTATGGAGATATGGCAGGGTCCGATCAGATACGTGCGGTATTGCACGGATCACGATCGGACGGTTTGTACTAGTGGCCGTATGATTATATGGCAAGGTTCGATCGGATACGTGCGGTATTGCACGGATCAGGATCGAACGGATATTACTAGCCGGCTTTGGTTTAAGCCGGATCCTAGTTTAGTACAGTGTAGATTTTGTCTCTTTGCATTTGTATCCGGACGGAATACAGATTCGGGTATGTATGCACAGTATCGGGGTTTTCCTGTAATTTATTACGGGACCGGTTTTCTGGAGTTGCCAGTTTGCATTCCGTTCCGGCCGGTTTTCGTTTGTTCTTTCCCGGCCGGACTTTTCCGATGGAGGGGGTTATTTGCAATTGTGCAAATAACATTTGGGGAAGGGGTTTATTGCAAAAGGATTTATTATGAGAGCATCTTTTCTTTTGTTGCACCATTCTTGCATTTAATTGTGATTGGAAAGGGTATGGGTGGATGTAAGTAATAAGCATGGTTCATGTTTGTTTGTGGTCACCTCTTGATTTCTCCTACCCTCACCTCTCTTCATGATTTATTCTTTCCCTCCACCATTTTCCATAAGTAATGGCCGGCCACAATTTGTGAGGATGAGAGAAATTTCCATTCTTTGGTAGCACACATTTCATCATCTCATTCATCTAGTTTTGGAAAAATGAAAGCACCATTTTTCCATAACCTTATTCCTCCATCAAGGCAACTACAAATCCCAAATGAGACAAGCATCATCTACACTACATTCTACAGCAAATCTTGGGCACGTCGACTAGCCAGCTTCGTGCCCGAGTTGCCTCGGTATTGAGGTGGGAGCCCGTAAAAGATACAGACGATGTGGTGCCCTTCCGGTAAGGAGGCGACGACCGGAGTTTCCGCGGGAGATCGGGACGATGACGAGAAGACCGGAGGACTCGGATCACTCGGTATATCTCTTCCCTATCTTGTTACTTTGCTAGAACTAGTTTAATGGCCCGATCCGGAGTTTAGTGCGCGGTGGTGCCGGTTTGCTAAGTTCGCAAAATTAAAGTTTATCACTGTTTCCGCATTTGGCCGTCGGATTGACGACCGGGGCGCCGCCGTGCACTTACAGTGGTATCAGAGCCTCGCCATTAACTTCGTCTAGCTTCGTTTGATGTGTTTTGCAGTTCCGATCGACCAAAATTCCAAAAATCCAATTTTAGTTCACATCAGTTTTCTATTAGAATTTTTTGGTGTCCAAAAATTTTTCAGGTTGTAAAAAACTAATGTACTGGAAATTCTAAGAACAGTGCGAAAATTCGACAACACGATCCCTAAGTTAGAGCGTGGATCCGCGGCCATTGACCTTTATTGGGCCGTGTATCTGCTGCAGTAATGTTGGATCATGTGATCGTTTTTTTGCAGTGGGCTTGTGGGCTTATTTTAGGGGTTTTGGAATATTAAAATTGGGCCCAGATTTTATGTGAGTGCTACAGTATTGCTTGGGGGCCCACTTGTTAATCATTTGATCGATCGGATATTTTAAACACATTTTTCACAGTATTTACATTATATCTGCGACCGTGAATGTCACTCGATCGGTAAATCCGGTCTAACTGCTATAGCCCGGTTAGACGGATTTGCGAACGTGACTTTCACGTTGATGTTCTGTGTTTTGCTGTGATGTTGCGGATCGGTCGTGGGGGATAGCCTGGATGCAATGCTAGTACAGTGTTGTTGTATTATGTACATTTGATATTGTGGGGCGAGCGTCCGACATGTGGACTGCCGTTACTGCCTGTTTGTATTATTCTTTTGGGGCACGACCTGGTTGCGGTCGATGTACCCGTTGTATGTATATTTTACTTTCTGTACTAGGGTTACCCCGCGGAGGGGTGCACGGATAGCCGGGTTCTAGAGGGCAACGGGCCCGCATCTCATGGCATTGAGATGGAGGGGGCTTCAGTCTGGAATTGGCGGGCTATTCGCCGCACTCGTAGGGGGTACAGGTTGACCCAGGAAGGGTGCCCAAGTTACCGGATTCCGTGAAGTGCTGGGTGGTCCATTCACGGTGCTGAAGGGGGCTGCCTCGCTTCAGGTTTTGGCGGGTGACTTGCCGCGCCCGTAGGGGTCTAGGATTTCATTGCACAGGCTATCCACACGACCAGGGGAACGTCGGGTTTCAGTAGTGGCTCTGTGAAACCCGGGGAT
Source organism: Agapanthus africanus (assembly GCA_030015575.1). Classification (NCBI taxonomy): domain Eukaryota; kingdom Viridiplantae; phylum Streptophyta; class Magnoliopsida; order Asparagales; family Amaryllidaceae; genus Agapanthus; species Agapanthus africanus. The sequence continues at coordinate 226,960,587 of CM057340.1, forward strand.
CCCAGATATCTGTATTGTTCTGTGATGCTGTACATTTCTGTGATGTTGCATTTATTTCACGCCTTGAGCGAAATATAATATATTGGTATATATATTAGTAGATGTTGTATATGTTTTTCATCCGCGCTAGTCCAGTCCCCGCTCTGCCGTTAGTTAGCTAACCTAACGGGTGATGACGGGACCCAGTGGCGAATGCGGATGGCATATACGTACGTCAGTATATTTTCGTTCTTTCTGGTGTGATCAATTGATGGGACTGCATTGATTCGGATCAATGCAAGTTAAAACAAACCTATTCTGATGTTGTTGGAACACTTTTCAAAAAGCTGTTATTGCAAGGACGTTCACTTTTGTTTTGCATCGTGGTATTCATTTGGAATATCCTGCTCTTCAGTTGACGAGGCAAGGGCCGAGATCCCTTCACCGGGAGTGACCCCTTGGACAGAAGTTTGCGTCAGGGCATTAACTTCACTATAGCCGATTACTTTGCTTGCATCGCGGTATTCATTTGGAATATCCTGCACCCCATTCTACGGGTAAAGACCCGAGATCCCTTCACCGGGAGTGACCTCTTTAGTAAAGGTTTTCGTCACTATATTTTCTAAAAAGCTATCCGTTCCTTCAACGATATCAAGTTCATTACGTTAAAGGTTTCGCCAGAAACCATTCGTAGCCCTCCGTCGTTTCATATGGGTAGTCAATAGTATTCAAGCTGTGTTTGTTGGCCATAGTCAAGGCACAGTGTTTGGTAGCTATTGGGTATTCATATGCTGCATAGATAGATGCGTTGGTTTGGGACAGTCGTATAGCCTTGTTGGCCTTAGTCAAGGGCTTGTACGGGTGGGTCAAATCAACCTGGACAATGACGGGTAGAACTTGACATGTGACTTATGATTTGTTGGCCTTAGTCAAGGTCATAAGAGCATGGGGCAGAAATCACATCGGGAGTTTCAAAAGAACTGAAACTTGCCAGATATGCGCATACCTTCTGGAGTGTGATACCGTGAGCGGATTCCGTCACGTTATCATGCGATGATAGTTGGATCCCGATTCCCACTGATGAGTTAGTTTACTCCTCGGGTGACCCCGACTAATTCTTCTTTCAGGTTTGGAGGAGAATTTGAGGTACAGTGGGAGGTTTCCAGATTAGATAAATTGGTAACCATTCTGATCTAGGTTAGAGTGCACGCTGAGTGTTTCTTTTCTCTCTCTCTTTGGCAGCGACCATTGACCCGACCCTAAGACTATGACACAGTGACCAAGTTGACCGAACCTTCTTAACACTGGCTTTTGGATTGTCAGAGTTGCAGACCTCATTGCCACTCCTACTTTTACCCTTTCTCCAGGACACCCTGTATTACTACGAACGTCCACTTCCATTGGACAAAACCATCGTATGGTTAGATACGAACTCGAAGGAATTCGAGGATGGTTTCCGGTTCTGGAGAAAACGGATAGGATTATTCAGTTGTCTTTTCCCTTTTACCTTCTCTCAAGTTACGAGTACTCCTTAGTTTAGGAGATAGTACACCTATTACGCAAATTGGATAGTCTTCTTCCAAACCATAGGCTGGTGCCGACCGGTAGGGAATGAAGAAAACCAATTAGCCTAAACGGTGTGCAGAAGGCATTAAGATTAAGACAAAGCAAGGGATTAGTAAGAGGGCAAAGTAAATTGCGACTGATATTCACGACCAAACCAAGATTTTCTTCGCCAATCCTAAATCACCTTTGTATTTCTCCAGGACACTCCGTATCACTACGAAGATCCACAGTTTATTGGATACTCCATCGTATGGTTATATACGAACTCGAAAGGAACTTGTTCCAGTTCGGGGATGGATCCTGGTTCAGGAGAAATAGGAATAAAGTACATTCAGGTGTCTTTTATCTTCACCTTCTCTCGTGTTGCGAGTGCTCCTAAGATTAGGACAGTACACCCATTATGCTTATTGGATAGTCTTCTTCCAAACCATAGGCTGGTGCCGAACGGTAGGGAAGGAAGAAAAACCAATTGGCCTAAAGGGGTGTGCAGAAGGTAATGACTAAAGACATATAAAGGGATTTGGAGAGATGGGAAAGAATTATACGGTTATAGTTGTGAATCTGGATAATGGTAGAGGCATTACTAGGAATACCAGGATACCCCATCGAAACATTTCAATGTTTCAGTTCAACTGTGTACTGTTAAAAGAAAACTGATTTCCCGATTAGACACTTGCTCCAGGGTATGTATTTACCAGGTTTGATTCTCACATCTGTATGGTTTTACAGATGATGGGTGGGAGTAAGTTATTGGGAATTGGGTGATCATCCTCATTATATCGGGATTCGTTGTAATCGGTGATATTTGAGGAGATCACCTGGGCTGTTTGCCGGTCGGCAAATATTTGGTTTTGAATATCCGCTGTTGTGCACCAATTTCAAATTGATATATCTGTACGTCTATTTTCATAGAGTGAGATATACCTTTTGATATTATGTCGATGACATTTACCTATATCAGTGGATGGTTAGGTAAGGAGCATTAAACAGCGGTGTAATTCTTCTTAACCATAAGTACAGTTTTCAACCTACGACACACAGTGAAAGAGTTGTTAGACTCAGCGGACTTATACAGAGTATTGTATGTTGTCCAGTGTCCATTAGGACAGAGGGGTTGGTCCTCATACTATATTCTGTTTACTTTTAACTTCTCCAGTTCTTAGACATGTGTTTCGTAGAAACACAGGGTCTAAGTTTTGAGGAGTTATAGGTATTTGAATAGAGTAGAGAACCAGGTGTAGCAAGTATCGGGATTCTTCAAAGTGATCGAAGATGTAGATACTTGTGTATGGTATTCAGTTGATAGTAATGATAAAGAGAACTTGCTTCTCTTTCAGGTTACTCATAATTGGAAGCATTCCTAAGTTGAGTAACGCTGATCGGCCTCTCTCCATTTAGTTGACATGCACTGGAGATAGCTGCATGATTTGAATCTGGTTCAATTAAATCAGTGCCTCTGGTTCTATATTGGTTGTAGAACAGTTCATATCTTGACGTTGTTAAGGTACGGGGAGTTGTCCGGCTTATGATTAAAACCAGACACTGGACAACTCAAGGCACGTTTCTGTAATGGCTGTTTGTGGGTTGACCCAGGCTATGACGAGGGTTGACTTTCTACCATAAGAAAGATCAATAGTGATATTGTTCCTGACTCGCCACAGTTTTAATAAAAATGGATTTTTTCAAAAACAGTAGTGGGAGTACGGTAGAACTGGAAGTGATTCCAGAACCGCAAACGATTACTGAAGATTTGATAACGAACCTAAAGATTCAATCTGATTTGACATTCCATTGGCCACTCCACAGATAAGGTGGGTAACTTCAGGCACCCGAGAGGTACTCCGGTAGCCTCAAGGACGGTGACAGGGAAGTTCTTGTTTACCCACACTTGCCATTGTTGTTGTTCCAAGCTGCGAGACCCGGCAGGAGGATGAGTATAGCGTCGTTCTAAACTAGCTTTAGAAGTGCACGTCTATATGACTCTGCCAGAGGGTTGTCGTAGTCAGTGGGAGCAGCGGAAGCATTGGTGGACATCAGGCTTATGTCTATTTATAGACTAAAGCAGATGTAGCGGAGATAGATCATCTATTTCTGATGTGACAGTCATAGGTTTGACGTCATCAGAATAGGGGATGGATCTGTTGAGAAGGTAGTAGGAAGTGATATTCCTATACTACGATCGGTCATACTTTGGTCGTCACACAGTGGTTTCTCCACAAGGGACTTGGACATTATATCAGACACACTGGTTACTAGATCTATGGTTTTAGATCTGGATTTGGGTGGTTTCCCAATCTGGGTACTTAGACAGCATTCTAAGAGTATTTAGAATGGACGACTCCTGGCACGGTAGTGTACCTGCAGGTGATGGAGTCACCCTCTCTAAAGGTGTCTTATAGACTAAAGTAGAGAGGGATGCACATGATTGGCAGATCACTTGCTTAGGCAATTGAGTCAATCATGAGATGTCAAGTACCACACCAGATGTTGTTCTTGCACTAGATGCAATATGTTGATATTGATCCAATCCTGGAGGAACAGTCGGAAGCAGTTTTAGAACATAAGTGGCTGTTCTAGGGATATGATAACGAAAGCCCCATTCGGGAAACCGTTATCATTCCAGGCTTCCAAGGTGACATGGACGACAAGGAGGTTGTCAGAGTTATAGTTTTCCTTCTGACGAGGGGCAGTATTTTGGACAGGTGGTCCAAGGCAATACTAAGGGTGGCATGGCGCAGGATACTGATTAAGTTCAGTTGACGATACTGTCTAAGAGGTTTGGATTTGGAGTTCATTTATGAGCTAGGTCCCATCAGACATCCAGACACTCTAAGACAGGTATTGCTCATTTCGGGAGAAGGTTTTCTCCGCGAACTTGAGATATAGAGAGACATAGAAAGAAACTTTTAGGCGGATCCACTCACTGAGGTTATTCCTCGAACGCAATAGTTTCGCAAACGGATTTTGTGAGACTGACTAGTAGGGGAGTTGGGTGTTCGGTATCACGCAGGCTGTGAGTATGCGACATCGCAATAATTAGCCTTGAGTGCAAGTGGGAGATTGTTGGAGAGAGTGCCCTCAGAGTCAATTATTGGATCACAGGTACTTGATTGCAATGATTGAAGGCGGACCTATCCCGGTAGGACAGTCTTACTCGAGATGATAGTATGCTATCTGGTTTACCTTTATCATCGTGTACTGCTTTAGGTGACATGACAGGTCGCTATTGCACGTTGATAGAGCCCCTAGGATTCTTGCTTGACTTCCAGCAGTATGAGGGCGATCATATAAGTGAGAGCTGGTGTCTATAAGCACATCCTTAAAAGGTCCCTAGTCGTAGGAGTTTCGAGACAGGGCATCGATTCTCCAGAGTAGACTAGTGTATATAGTCGAGACCCCGACGAGGGGCGGTGGCCGGTCTCACAGGCCACTGGTGTCAGTTGGATCACCAAAGATGTATACATGTGCTCATTGGGTTATGAGTACACCGGACAGGACTCGCCGGGAACATGCTAGTTGGTCTTATACCTGACGTCAGATAGCAGTTCCCAGGTGACATGTGTACAGGTTAGTTCATCGACCTGGGGATCGTCATTTGTCTCGTGTGAGTTCCCACTGTGCTTTGATTACTACCCTACCACGGCTCAAAGGAGTCATGCAAACAGGTTTTAGTTGGGTATAGTCCCGAGCCACATGGAGGCAGTGAGCGGATCTTCAGGGGTTCGTCTCTCCCGGTATTGGGGGTGAGGTCGCGCTGTGTCTAGGAGAGCCATTACACGAAGTCCTTGGCCAAGGCAGGAGATTTACTGGTAGGTATTCCAGTAGTATCTCAGGGTGTTCTGGGCTACACTCCGACACGACTTGTACCGCTTTTGGGGGTCTGACTTTTACCAACCCCCTAGGCCCGACATGCGATGCTCATAGACGAACGGACCGGACTGTTCGGATATTGTCACTGACAGGCTCAGTAGGGTGTCAGGATGAGTTCGCTCATCGACGTCCCTTTTAGTCAATAGCTGGTGGCCCGTTACGTATTGTCTTATACCTCTGACGTGCTAGTGGTTAAATCCACAGCCATAGTATTGACGAGTCTTTAGAGTCCACCACACATTCAGTTACTCAGCTTTCGGGCGAAACGCTGTAGAGGCCGTATGGAGATATGGCAGGGTCCGATCAGATACGTGCGGTATTGCACGGATCACGATCGGACGGTTTGTACTAGTGGCCGTATGATTATATGGCAAGGTTCGATCGGATACGTGCGGTATTGCACGGATCAGGATCGAACGGATATTACTAGCCGGCTTTGGTTTAAGCCGGATCCTAGTTTAGTACAGTGTAGATTTTGTCTCTTTGCATTTGTATCCGGACGGAATACAGATGCGGGTGTGTATGCACAGTATCGGGGTTTTCCTGTAATTTATTACGGGACCGGTTTTCTGGAGTTGCCAGTTTGCATTCCGTTCCGGCCGGTTTTCGTTTGTTCTTTCCCGGCCGGACTTTTCCGATGGAGAGGGTTATTTGCAATTGTGCAAATAACATTTGGGGAAGGGGTTTATTGCAAAAGGATTTATTATGAGAGCATCTTTTCTTTTGTTGCACCATTCTTGCATTTAATTGTGATTGGAAAGGGTATGGGTGGATGTAAGTAATAAGCATGGTTCATGTTTGTTTGTGGTCACCTCTTGATTTCTCCTACCCTCACCTCCCTTCATGATTTATTCTTTCCCTCCACCATTTTCCATAAGTAATGGCCGGCCACAATTTGTGAGGATGAGAGAAATTTCCATTCTTTGGTAGCACACATTTCATCATCTCATTCATCTAGTTTTGGAAAAATGAAAGCACCATTTTTCCATAACCTTATTCCTCCATCAAGGCAACTACAAATCCCAAATGAGACAAGCATCATCTACACTACATTCTACAGCAAATCTTGGGCACGTCGACTAGCCAGCTTCGTGCCCGAGTTGCCTCGGTATTGAGGTGGGAGCCCATAAAAGATACAGACGATGTGGTGCCCTTCCGGCAAGGAGGCGACGACCGGAGTTTCCGCGGGAGATCGGGACGATGACGAGAAGACCGGAGGACTCGGATCACTCGGTATATCTCTTCCCTATCTTGTTACTTTGCTAGAACTAGTTTAATGGCCCGATCCGGAGTTTAGTGCGCGGTGGTGCCGGTTTGCTAAGTTCGCAATATTAAAGTTTATCACTGTTTCCGCATTTGGCCGTCGGATTGACGACCGGGGCGCCGCCGTGCACTTACATAAGCTACATCCGGTCTGGTACACAACATCACATACATTATAGAGCCTACCGCAGAAGCGTAGGGTATAATAGACATGCGATCCCTCTCCAAATCAGTCTTGGGAGACATCTCTTTAGAGAGAGTGATCCCGTGACAAGCCGGTAGGTTACCGCGCTTGGAATCTTCCATACTGAATCTCTTCAGTATGGTGTCGATGTACCTGGACTGTGAAAGTCCTAATATCCTCTTGGATCTATCACGATGGATCCGGATCCCCAGGATGTATGAGGCATCACCCAGGTCTTTCATGGAGAACATGTGTGACAAGAACCCCTTGACAGATTGTAGCATAGGAATGTCATTTCCTATTAAGAGAATGTCATCCACGTATAAAACGAGGAATACTACAGTTCTCGCTATAAATCTACTATAGATGCATAGTTCATCTGGATTTTTGATAAAGCCAAATTCCTTGACCGTCTCATCAAAACAGATGTTCTAACTCCGTGATGCCTGCTTTAGTCCGTAGATGGACTTAAGCAAGTTGCACACCTTTCCGCTGCTCCCACTCTGAATGAAACCCTCTGGTTGGTCCATATAGACACACTCCTCTAAATTTCCATTTAGAAAAGCGGTCTTTACGTCCATCTGCCAGATCTCATAATCGTGGAAGGCAGCAATGGCAAGAAGGATCCGAATGGATTTCAGCATAGCCACTGGAGAAAAGGTTTCGTCATAGTCCAAACCAGGTCTTTGATGAAAACCCTTTGCAACAAGTCTAGCTTTATAGGTCTCAACCTGTCCATCTACACCAATCTTCCTTTTGAAGATCCACTTGCATCCTACGGGTTTTACCCCGTCTGGAGCAATGTCCAACGTCCATACCTTGTTGGTGTACATGGACTCCATTTCGGTCCGCATTCCATCCAGCCATTTTACCGAGTCAACGCTCTGAACGGCCTGCTGGAAGCTAGTAGGCTCATCATAATCTATGATGCAATCCTCTCTATCCCCATCTATGAGAAAACCGTAGTATCTCTCGGGCAGATGAGACTGCCTACTACTCCTGCGGAGTGGCGTGGGAATGTCCTGTTCTTTTGAACCCTTTGGTTCCACTAAGCTTTCAGTAATAGTCTGTGGTTCTAGAATTTCTTCCAGTTCTACTGCGCTTGTTGGAGATAGTGCCCTCAGAGTCAATTATTAGGTCACAGGTACGTGATTGTAATGATTGAGGGAGGACCTATCCCGGTAGGACAGTCTTACTCGAGATGATAGTATGCTATCTGGTTTACCTTTATCATCGTGTACTGCTTTAGGTGACATGACACGTCGCTATTACACGTTGATAGAGCCCCTAGGATTCTTGCTTGACCACCAGCAGTATGAAGGCGATCATATAAGTGGGAGCTGGGGGTCTACAAGCATATCCTTAAAAGGTCCCTAGTCGTGGGAGTTTCGAGACCGGGCATCGATACTCCATTAGTAGACTAGTGTATACAGTCGAGACCCCGACGAGGGGCGGTGGCCGGTCTCACAAGCCACTGGTGTCAGTTGGATCACCTAAGATGTATACAGGTGCTCATTGGGTTATGAGTACACCGGACAGGACTCGCCGGGAACATGCTAGTTGGTCATATACCAGACGTCAGATGGCAGTTCCCTGGTGACATGTGTGCAGGTTAGTTCATCGACCTGGGGATCGTCATTTGTCTCGTGTGAGTTCCCACTGTACTTTGATTACTACCCTACCACGGCTCAAAGGAGTCGTGCAAACAGGTTTTAGTTGGGTACAGTCCCGAGCCACATGGAGGCAGTGAGCGTATCTTCAGGGGTTCGTCTCTCCCGGTATTGGGGGTGAGGTCGTGCTGTGTCTAGGAGAGCCATTACACAAAGTCCTTGGCCAAGGCAAGGAGATTTACTGGTAGGTATTCCAGTAGTATCTCAGGGTGTTCTGGGCTACACTCCGACACGACTTGTACCGCTTTTGGGGGTCTGACTTTTACCAACCCCCTAGGCCCGCCATGCGATACTCATAGACGAACGGACCGGACTGCACGGATATTGTCACTGACAGGCTCAGTAGGGTGTCAGGATGAGTTCGCTCATCGACGTCCCTTTTGGTCAATAGCTGGTGGCCCGTTACGTATTGGCTTATACCTCTGACGTGCTAGTGGTTAAATCCACAGCCATAGTATTGACGAGTCTTTAGAGTCCACCACACTTTCAGTTACTCAGCTTTCGGGCGAAACGCTGTAGAGGCCGTATGGAGATATGGCAGGGTCCGATCAGATACGTGCGGTATTGCACGGATCAGGATCGGACGGTTTGTACTAGTAGCCGTATAGGTATATGGCAGGGTTCGATCAGATACGCGCGGTATTGCACGGATCAGGATCAAACGGATATTACTAGCCGGCTTTGGTTTAAGCCGGTCCTAGTTTAGTACAGTGTAGATTTTATCTCTTTGCATTTGTATCCGGACGGAATACAGATGCGGGTGTGTATGCACAGTATCGGGGTTTTCCTGTAATTTATTACGGGACCAGTTTTCTGGAGTTGCCAGTTTGCATTCCGTTCCGGCCGGTTTTCCTTTGTTCTTTCCCGGCCGGACTTTTCCGATGGAGGGGGTTATTTGCAATTGTGCAAATAACATTAGTGGAGGGGGTTTCTTGTAAAAGATTGATTATGATAGCTTTCATTTCTTTTCAACCATGCTTTTGCTTTATGAGATTTGATTGTGATAAAGTGAGGGTATGGGTTTAATAGTGAAAGGCATGGTTGTATGTTTTCTTGTCCCTTGATGTGGTCACCTCTTCTTATCTCCTACACTCACCTCCCTTATTGCTTCATATTCATTCCTCCTCTTTTTCTAAGTTCATAAGTTTTTCATGGTTGAGTGAGAAGAAGAAAAGAGAAGGAGAGAGCTTCATCCTTGAGAGTGTTTTTCATTCTTGATCTCTTTTCATGCCAAGAAAAATGAAAGCACCATTTTTCATACCTTCATTCCTCCATCTTCAAATGGCAACCAAAACCCCAATGAGACATAGACCCTACACATCCTACAGCAAACCTTGGGCATGTCGAGTTGCCGGCTTCATGCGCGAGTTGCCTCGGTATTGAGGTGGGAGCCCGTAAAAGTACCCGGCTTCGTGGTGCCCTTTCCGACGAGGAGGAGACGGACGGAGATCCCGCGAGGAGATCGGAGTGGAGATGAAGACCGGAGGACTTGGATCGTCGGTATATATCTCTAACCCTTCTTCTAGTTAGCTTAGACTTGTTAATGGTTACGATCCGGAGTTTAGTGCGCGGTGGTGCCGGTTTGCAAAGTCCGCAAAATTTATGTTTATCACCGTTTCCGCATTCCGGCGTCGGATTGACGGCCGGGGCGCCGCCGTGCACTTACAGTGGTATCAGAGCCTCGCCATTAACTTAGTCTAGCTTTGTGTAATGTGTTTGCATTTCCGATCGATCAAAAAGTTCCAAAACTGCATTTTAGTTCGCATCAGTTTCTGTTGAAAATTTTTGGTCTCGAAAATTTTTTCAGGTTATAAAATATTGATGTACTGGAAAATCTAAGAGTTCTGTAAAAATTTGACGAAGTAACTCCACAGTTGGAGCGCAGAACCGCCGCGAAAAGCCCATTTGTGCGGCCCTTCCGCCGCTCACTATTCACATCACTTCACCATTTTTTTACAGAGGCCTTCTGGGCTTAAAATATGGGTTTTGGAATATTAAAGTTGGGCCAATTGTTTCTGTGAGTGCTACAGTTTTCTTTGGGGCCCACTTGTTAATTGTTTGATCAATCGGAAATTTTTTTAAACACATTTTTCACAGTATTTACATTATATCTACGACCGTGAATGTCACTCGATCGGTAAATCCGGTCTAACTGCTATAGCCCGGTTAGACGGATTTGCGAACGTGACTTTCACGTTGATGTTCTATGTATTTGCTGTGATGTTGCGGATCGGTCGTGGGGGATAGCCTGGATGCAATGCTAGTACAGTTTTGTTTGTATTATGTACATTTGATATTGCGGGGCGAGCGTCCGACATGTGGACTGCCGTCACTGCCTGACTGTATTATTATTTTGGGGCACGACCTGGTTGCGGTCGATGTACCCGGTGTATGTATATTTTACTTTCTGTACTAGGATGCCCCGCGGAGGGGTGCACGGATAGCCGGGTTCTGGAGGGCAACAAGCCCGCATCTCATGGCATTGAGACGGAGGGGGCTTCACTCTAGGATTGGCGGGCTATTCGCCGCACTCGTAGGGGGTACAGGTTGACCCAGGAGGGGTGCCCAAGTTACCGGATTCCGTGAAGTGCTGGGTGGTCCATTCACGGTGCTGAAGGGGGCTGCCTCGCTTCAGGTTTTGGCGGGTGACTTGCCGCGCCCGTAGGGGTCTAGGATTCTCATTGCACAGGCTATCCACACGACCAGGGGAACGTCGGGTTTCAGTAGTGGCTCTGTGAAACCCGGGGATCCCAGATATCTGTATTGTTTCTGTGATGCTGTACATTTCTGTGATGTTGCATTTTATTCACGCCTTGAGCGAAATACTATATATTGGTATATATATTAGTAGATGTTGTATATGTTTTTCATCCGCGCTAGTCCAGTCCCCGCTCTGCCGTTAGTTAGCTAACCTAACGGGTGATGACGGGACCCAGTGGCGAATGCGGATGGCATATACGTACGTCAGTATATTTTCGTTCTTTGTGGTGTGATCAATTGATGGGACTGCGTTGATTCGGATCAATGCAAGTTTAAAAACAAACCTAATCTGATGTTGTTGGAACACTTTTTCAAAAAAAAGCTGTTATTGCAAGGACGTTCACTTTTGTTTTGCATCGCGGTATTCATTGGAATATCCTGCTCCTCAGTCGACGAGGCAAGGGCCGAGATCCCTTCACCGGGAGTGACCCCTTGGACAGAAGTTTGCGTCAGGGCATTAACTTCACTATAGCCGATTACTTTTGCTTTGCACCGTGGTATTCATTTGGAATATCCTGCACCTCATTCTATGGGGAAAGAGCCGAGATCCCTTCACCGGGAGTGACCTCTTTAGCGGAAGTTGTCGTCACTATATTTCTAAAAAGCTATCCGTTCCTTCAACGATATCAAGTTCATTACGTTAAAGGTTTTCGCCAGAAACCATTCGTAGCCCTCCATCATTTCAGTTAAATATTCGGTAGTATTCAAGCTATGTATTTTGACCTCACGCCAAGGCATAGTGTTTGGTAGCTGCCGGGTATTTATCTGTTGCATAGATAGATGCGTTGGTTTGGGACAGTCGTACTACTATTTTGGCCTACGTCAAGGGTATGTACGGGTGGATTCAAATTAACCTGGATAATGATGGGCAGAACTTGACATGTGACTTATGATATTTTGACCTCACGCCAAGGTCATAAGAGCATGGGGCAGAAATCACATCGGGAGTTTCAAAAGTACTGAAACTTGCCAGATATGCGCATACCTTCTGGAGTGTGATACCGTGAGCGGATTCCGTCACGTTATCATGCGATGAGAGTTGGATCCCGATTCCCACTGATGAGTTAGTTTACTCCTCGGGTGACCCCGACTAATTCTTCTTTCAGGTTTGGAGGAGAATTTGAGGTACAGTGGGAGGATTCCAGATTAGATAAATTGGTGACCATTCTGATCTAGGTTAGAGTGCACGCTGAGTGTTTCTTTTCTCTCTCTCTTGGAAGCGACCATTGACCCGACCCAAGACTTATGACTCAGTGACCAAGTTGACCGAACCTTCTTTACACCGGCTTTTGGATTGTCAGAGTTGCAGACCTCATTGCCACTCCTACTTTTACCCTTTTCTCCAGGACACCCCGTATTACTGCGAACGTCCACTTCCATTGGACAAAGCCATCGTATGGTTAGATACGAACTCGAAGGAATTCGAGGATGGTTTCCGGTTCTGGAGAAAACGGATAGGATTATTCAGTTGTCTTTTCCCTTTTACCTTTTCTCAAGTTATGAGTACTCCTTGGTTTAGGAGATAGTACACCTATTATGCAGATTGGATAGTCTTCTTCCAAACCTTAGGCTGGTGCCGACCGGTAGGGAATGGGGAAAACCAATTAGCCTAAACGGTGTGCAGAAGGTATTAAGATTAAGACAAAGCAAGGGATTAGTAAGAGGGCAAAGTAAATTGCAACAGATATTCACGACCAAACCAAATATTTCGTTACCACTCCCACATCACCTTTGTATTTCTCCAGGACACTCCGTATCACTACGAAGATCCACAGTTTATTTGGATACTCCATCGTATGGTTATATACGAACTCGAATGGAACTTGTTCCAGTTCGGGGATGGATTCTGGTTCAGGAGAAATAGGAATAAGGTTTATTCGGTTGTCTTTTATCTTCACCCTCTCTCATTGCGAGTGTTCCTAGGATTGGGACAGTACACCCCTTATGCTCATTGGATAGTCTTCTTCCAAACCATAGGCTGGTGCCGAACGGTAGGGAAGGAAGAAAACCATTCGGCCTAAAAGGGTGTGCAGAAGGTAAAGACTAAAGACATATGAAGGGATTTGGAGAGGTGGCAAAGAACTATACGGTTACAGTCGTGAATCTGGAAGAGGCATTACTAGGAATACCAGAATACCCCATCGGAACATTTCAATGTTTCAGTTTCACTGTGTAATGTTAAAGGAAAACTGATTTCCCGATTAGATACTTACTCCAGGGTATGTATTTACCAGGTACGATTCTCACATCTGTATGGTTTTACAGATGATGAGTGGGAGTAAGCTATTGGGAATTAGGTGATTGTCCTCGTTATATCGGGATTCGTTGTAATCGGTGATATTTGAGGAAGTCACCTGGGTTATTTGCCGGACGGCAGGTATTTGGTTTTGAATATCCGCCGTTATGCACCAATTTCAAATCGATGTATCTGTACGTCTATTTTCATAGAGTGAGATATGCCCTTTTGAAATTATGTCTATGACATTTACCTATATCAGTGGATGGTTAGGTAAGGAGCATTAAACAGCGGTGTAATTCTTCTTAACCATAAGTACAGTTTTCAACCTACGACACACGGTGAAAGAGCTATCAGACTCAAGGGACTTATACAGAGTATTGTATGTTGTCCAGTGTCCATTAGGACAGAGGGGTTGGTCCTCATACTATATTCTGTTTACTTTTAACTTCTCTAGTTCTTAGACATGTGTTTCGTTGAAACACAGGGTCTAAGTTTTGAGGAGTTATAGGTATTTGAATAGAGTAGAGAACCAGGTATAGCAAGTATCGGGATTCTTCAAAGTGATCGAAGATGTAGATACTTGTATATGGTATTCAGTTGATGGTAATGACTAAGAGATCTTGCTTCTCTTTCAGGTTACTCATAATTGGAAGCACTCCTAAGTTGAGTAACGCTGATCCGCCTCCTTCCATTTAGTTGACATGCGCTGGGGACAGCTGCATGATTTGAATCTGGTTCAATTAAATCAGTGCCTCTGTTTCTATATTGGATATAGAACAGTTCATATCTTAACGATGTTAAGGTACGGGGAGTTGTCCGGTTTATGATTAAAACCAGACACCGGATAACTCAAGGCACGTTTCTGTAATGGCTGTTTGTGGGTTGACCCAGGCTATGACGCGGGTTGACTTTCTACCATCTGGATGAACAATAGCAATATTGTTCTAGACTCGCCACAGTTTTATTAAAAATGGATTTTTTCAGAAAACAGTAGTGGGAGTATGGTAGAACTGGAAGTAATTCCAGAACCACAAACGATTACTGAAGATTTGATAAGGAACCTAAAGATTCAATCTGGATTGACATTCCATTGGCCACTCCGCAGATAAGGTGGGTAACTTCAGGCACCCGAGAGGTGCTACGGTAGCCTCAAGGACGGTGACAGGGAAGTTCTTGTTTTCCCACAATTGCCATTGCTGTTGTTCCAGGTTACGAGACCCGGCGGGAGGATGAGTATAGCGTCGTTCTAAACCAGTTTTAGAAGTGTACGTCTATATGACTCTGCCAGAGGGTTGTCGTAGTCAGTGGGAGCAGCGGAAGCATTGGTGGACAGGTAGCTTATGTCTATTTATAGACTAAAGCAGATGTAGCGGAGATAGATCATCTATTTCTGACGTGACAGTCATGGGTTTGACTTCATCAGAATAGGGGATGGATCTGTTAAGAAGGTAGTAGGGTGTGATGTCATGGTATCTGGATGATATACACAGAGTAGGAAAAGAAACTCCTACACTACGATCGGTTATACTTTGGTCGTCATACAGTGGTTTCTCCACAAAGGACATGGATTTTATATCAGACATACTGGTTGCTAGATCTATGGTTTTAGATCTAGATTTGGGTGGTTTCCCAATCAGGGTACTTGACAGCATTCTAAGAGTATTTAGGATGGACGACTCCTGGCACGGTAGTGTACCTGCAGGTAATGGAGTCACCCTCTCCAAAGGTGTCTTACAGACTAAAGGGGAGAGGGACGCGCATGATTGACAGATCACTTGCTCAGGCAATTGAGTCAATCGTGAGATGTCAAGTACCACACCAGATGTTGTTCTTGCACTAGATGCAATAAGTTGACATTAATCCAATCCTGGAGAAACAGTCGGAAGCAGTTTTAGAACATAAGTGAATGTTCTAGAGATATGATAACGACAGCCTCATTCAGGAGACAGTTATCATTCCAGGCTTCTAAGGTGACATGGACGACAAGGAGGTTGTCAGAGTTATAGTTTTCCTTCTGATGAGGGGCAGTATTTTGGACAGGTGATCCAAGGCAATACTGAGGGAGGCATGGCGCGCAGGATACTGATTAAGTTCAGTTGACGATACAGTCCAAGAAGTTTGGATTTGGGGTTCATTTATGAGCTATGTCCCATCAGACATCCAGACACATTCTAAGACAGGTATTGCTCATTTCGGGAGATGGGTTTCTCCGCGAACATGAGATATAGAGAGACATAGAAAGAAACAACTAAGCGGATCCACTCACGGAGGCTATTCCTCGAACGCAATAGTTCCACAAACGAGCTTTGTGAGACTGACTAGTAGAGGAGTTGGATGTTCGGTATCACACGGGCTGTGAGTATGCGACATCGCAATAATTAGCCTTGAGTGCAAGTGGGAGATTGTTGGAGATAGTGCCCTCAGAGTCAATTATTAGGTCACAGGTACGTGATTGTAATGATTGAGGGAGGACCTATCCCGGTAGGACAGTCTTACTCGAGATGATAGTATGCTATCTGGTTTACCTTTATCATCGTGTACTGCTTTAGGTGACATGACACGTCGCTATTACACGTTGATAGAGCCCCTAGGATTCTTGCTTGACCACCAGCAGTATGAGGGCGATCATATAAGTGGGAGCTGGGGGTCTACAAGCATATCCTTAAAAGGTCCCTAGTCGTGGGAGTTTCGAGACCGGGCATCGATACTCCATTAGTAGACTAGTGTATACAGTCAAGACCCCGACGAGGGGCGGTGGCCGGTCTCACAAGCCACTGGTGTCAGTTGGATCACCTAAGATGTATACAGGTGCTCATTGGGTTATGAGTACACCGGACAGGACTCGCCGGGAACATGCTAGTTGGTCATATACCAGACGTCAGATGGCAGTTCCCTGGTGACATGTGTGCAGGTTAGTTCATCGACCTGGGGATCGTCATTTGTCTCGTGTGAGTTCCCACTGTACTTTGATTACTACCCTACCACGGCTCAAAGGAGTCGTGCAAACAGGTTTTAGTTGGGTACAGTCCCGAGCCACATGGAGGCAGTGAGCGTATCTTCAGGGGTTCGTCTCTCCCGGTATTGGGGGTGAGGTCGTGCTGTGTCTAGGAGAGCCATTACACAAAGTCCTTGGCCAAGGCAAGGAGATTTACTGGTAGGTATTCCAGTAGTATCTCAGGGTGTTCTGGGCTACACTCCGACACGACTTGTACCGCTTTTGGGGGTCTGACTTTTACCAACCCCCTAGGCCCGCCATGCGATACTCATAGACGAACGGACCGGACTGCACGGATATTGTCACTGACAGGCTCAGTAGGGTGTCAGGATGAGTTCGCTCATCGACGTCCCTTTTGGTCAATAGCTGGTGGCCCGTTACGTATTGGCTTATACCTCTGACGTGCTAGTGGTTAAATCCACAGCCATAGTATTGACGAGTCTTTAGAGTCCACCACACTTTCAGTTACTCAGCTTTCGGGCGAAACGCTGTAGAGGCCGTATGGAGATATGGCAGGGTCCGATCAGATACGTGCGGTATTGCACGGATCAGGATCGGACGGTTTGTACTAGTAGCCGTATAGGTATATGGCAGGGTTCGATCAGATACGCGCGGTATTGCACGGATCAGGATCAAACGGATATTACTAGCCGGCTTTGGTTTAAGCCGGTCCTAGTTTAGTACAGTGTAGATTTTATCTCTTTGCATTTGTATCCGGACGGAATACAGATGCGGGTGTGTATGCACAGTATCGGGGTTTTCCTGTAATTTATTACGGGACCAGTTTTCTGGAGTTGCCAGTTTGCATTCCGTTCCGGCCGGTTTTCCTTTGTTCTTTCCCGGCCGGACTTTTCCGATGGAGGGGGTTATTTGCAATTGTGCAAATAACATTAGTGGAGGGGGTTTCTTGTAAAAGATTGATTATGATAGCTTTCATTTCTTTTCAACCATGCTTTTGCTTTATGAGATTTGATTGTGATAAAGTGAGGGTATGGGTTTAATAGTGAAAGGCATGGTTGTATGTTTTCTTGTCCCTTGATGTGGTCACCTCTTCTTATCTCCTACACTCACCTCCCTTATTGCTTCATATTCATTCCTCCTCTTTTTCTAAGTTCATAAGTTTTTCATGGTTGAGTGAGAAGAAGAAAAGAGAAGGAGAGAGCTTCATCCTTGAGAGTGTTTTTCATTCTTGATCTCTTTTCATGCCAAGAAAAATGAAAGCACCATTTTTCATACCTTCATTCCTCCATCTTCAAATGGCAACCAAAACCCCAATGAGACATAGACCCTACACATCCTACAGCAAACCTTGGGCATGTCGAGTTGCCGGCTTCATGCGCGAGTTGCCTCGGTATTGAGGTGGGAGCCCGTAAAAGTACCCGGCTTCGTGGTGCCCTTTCCGACGAGGAGGAGACGGACGGAGATCCCGCGAGGAGATCGGAGTGGAGATGAAGACCGGAGGACTTGGATCGTCGGTATATATCTCTAAGCCTTCTTCTAGTTAGCTTAGACTTGTTAATGGTTACGATCCGGAGTTTAGTGCGCGGTGGTGCCGGTTTGCAAAGTCCGCAAAATTTATGTTTATCACCGTTTCCGCATTCCGGCGTCGGATTGACGGCCGGGGCGCCGCCGTGCACTTACAGCGCTCCCACTAATTTCCTTTTCCAAGAACTGGTGTTCTAGAAAGTGGGCATTACGAGAAACAAGGACTTTTTGTTCCTCTGTGTGGTAGAAAAGATACCCACTGGTGTTCTTTGGGTATCCTACAAACTTGCACAGTACTGAGCGCGCCTCGAGTTTGTCCGCATGCTGCTTTTTGACAAAAGCTGGACATCCCCAGATCTTCAGATATTGAAGATAGGGTTTCTTCCCACTCCATAACTCATATGGTGTGGTAGGCACAGTCTTAGTGGGAACTCGGTTCAAATGGTATGCGGCTGATTCTAGCGCATACCCCCAGAATGATCGCGGTAACTCAGCGTTACTCATCATGGACCGTAGCATATCCAATAGGGTTCGGTTCCGTCTCTCCGATACACTGTTATGTTGCGAAGTGTATGGAGGAGTAAGCTGAGAGAGAATTCCGTTCTCTTTTAAATAGTCCAGGAACTCGGCACTTAAGTATTCACCACCTCGATCCGATCTTAGGATCTTGATACTTTTGCCGGTTTGTCTTTCTACTTCATTCTTATATTCCTGGAATTTTCCAAAGGCTTCGGACTTATGTTTCATTAAGAAGACATGTCCGAATCTTGAAAAGTCATCCGTAAAAGTAATGAAGTAAGAAAAACCGCCTCGCGCATGTGTTGACATTGGACCGCACACGTCGCTGTGTACGAGTCCCAAGAGCTCGTTCGCTCTTACTCCGTGTCCAGTGAATGGAGTCTTTGTCATCTTTCCTTTAAGACAGGATTGACAAGTGGTATACGATTGATATTCGAACGCATTAAAATATCCTTCTGTATGTAACTTCGTCAACCTTCTCTCATTGATGTGACCCAGTCTACAATGCCACAAGAATGTCTGATTTATTTCCGGAGACTTTCTTTTGTGTGTATTCTGGACATTGAAAATCTGCGGTTGGTTTAATACGTATATACCATTGCTTAATGTACCTGACCCAATCAGAACTTGATTAAGGTGAATGTTTACAACATTGCTTACAAACGCAAATTCATAACCTTCTTTAGAAACCAAAGATACAGAAATGATATTACAAGTTGCGTTGGGTACAAAAAAGCAATTACGCAAAACCAAAACATGTCCATCTGACATTCCCAGGTGATAGTCCTCCACGGCCTTAGCATCCATGCTAGCTCCGTTTGCAACTTTGAGGGTCATGTCACCTGCCTTCAAAACCCTACGGTTTCTCAACGCCTGCAAAGAATTACAGATATGAGATCCTGATCCGGTATCTAATACCCAGGAAGTAGAGTTTATTGAAAGACAGTTTTCAATAACATACACACCTGAAGCTGAAGCCGCAACCTGCTTTAGATCCTGTGTTCTGGCTTTCCAAGCCCTGCAATCATTCTTCCAGTGTCCCTTCTTATGACAATAGAAGCATTCTTCCTTATCCACAAGCTTTCCCACTTTCGTTGTTGCTTTTGCCTTTCCCTTCGTATCCACTTTACTAACATCGCCCCTTGGTTTGGCGGGGGCTTTCTTCTTCTTTCCCTTGGCTTTCGCCTTGGACCTAGAAGAGGAAGATCCTCCTACAAACAAAGTGGATGTTTCCCTACCTTTCTGTAGGGTGCCCTCTGCGCTCCTCAGCATGTTGAGGAGTTCTGAAAGTTCAACTTCCTTTTCTTGTAAGTTGAAGTTCAGCATAAACTGGGCGTAAGTGGAAGGAAGGGACTGGAGAATCAAGTCCGTATAGAGCTCATTCTCCAACGTGGTCCCAAGGTTCGCGAGCTCTTCTATGTAGCTAATCATCTTAAGCATGTGTTCCGCTACCGATGATCCGACGGCCAACCTTGCCGAAAATAACTTCTTCGACACTTCGTATCTTGCGATACGAGACTACTCTCCATACAGTTCTTTTGTATGGAGAAATATGGATTCGAGGTCCATATTCTCGTGCCTCCTCTGATGTTCGTTGTCCATAGAGGCAAGCACGAGGCACTTGGCCTTCGCGCAATCTATTTCCCAGGTCTTACGGATTTCCTTATCCACGACGCTGGTTTTGGGACCTGGGACAGGGGGAGATTTGGTGGTAAGAAGATACCCCAGCTTGTCGTAAGTGATTGCCATCTTGACATTCCTGAGCCAATCTTTATAGTTTGGCCCTGTCAGTATGTTTTTATCTAGAAGTAACTTAAGTCCAGTTATGTCGATTGGTCGCTGCAATTAGGAGAGAGAAGAAACACTCAGCATGATGCTCTTGCAAGTTTAGAATGGTTTTTAGTTTGTCTAAACAGGATGGCTCCCACTGTTTCTCGAATCCCTCCTCAAACCAAAATGGAAGAATTAGTCAGGATCAATCTCACCGTACAATACTTGCTTAACCGTTCAGCCAGGCCAGTGTCGGTACTTCGAGGGAGGTTTTCCAACGCTTTCGCGAAGTTCCTTAATTAAATAACCTCTTTTCCCTGGGGGCGTAGCCCCGCTAACACCTTTCTAGACACCTACTTGGTTTATAGCATTGATCGTTAAGTGAGAAATTTCCCGAGGAGTAGCATATACTCACAGTAGGATCGGGATCCAAATATCATCGCGTGACGAAACTGAAGGAATCCTACCAGAATCATCACACTCCAAATGGTATGCAACACTAGCAAGTTTCAGTTCTTTTGAAACTCCCGATGTGGATTTTTGCCCCATGCTCTTATGACCTTGACTTTGGCCAAAATATTATAAGTCACATGTCAAGTTCTACCCGTCATTCTCCAGGTTAATTTGGATCCATCCGTACCTACCCTTGACTTTGGCCAAAATGGTAGTACGACTGTCCCAAACCAACGCATCTATCTATGCTACACATGAATACCCAATAGCTACCAATCACTATGCCTTGACTTTGGCCAACATACACAGCTTGAATACTATTGACTATTCATGTGAAACGACGGAGGGCTACGAATGGTTTTGGCAAAACCGTGAATGTAGTGAACTTGATATAATCGATGGAACGAGATAGCTTTTAGAACAAGTGGCTCAAGCTCCGCATTTAAAAGTTAGTTTTGAAAAGAACCGAGTGGTTTTCCGAAAGTGTTCCAACGATTTTAACTTGGTTTATTTTCTTGCATTAGTTCTTTTAATGCGTGATATTCTTGCATTAGTTCTTTTAATGCGTCCCATCATTTATTCCTACCATTGCAGAAAACAACCAAAATATGACGTACGCTTATGCCATTCGCATTCGCCACGGGGCCCCGTCATTACCCGTTAGGTTACTTAACTAACGACATAGCGGGGGCTGGGCTAGCGCGGCTGTAAAACATAAGCAACGCCTAAATAATATCATATATAGATATATTGCAATGATAGCCATTTCAGATCACAGATGAACACATTGGATATGCTAGGAATCCGCAATTCGTACGAGCCTGTAACGAAAAGCAGATTACACGGTCGCGGTGAATAGCCAATACCCCACCCAAGACCCCTACGGGTGCGGCAAACTACCCGCCAAGTACCCGAAGCGAAGCAACCTCCCTCAACTCTGTGAGTAGGCCACTCGGCACTTCGGCATACCCGGTAGTTTGTGCACCCCCTCCATGGGTCTATCCTAGGAGCAAAAACAGTAAAAAGAAATTATACAATGACGGCTACAACCCCGACCCGGTTGTGCGGCCATACAAATAATTATTACATCAATTTACAAATTTACATGAATTGAAAGAAAAGAAAACTCTCGTCTCACAACCCCCGGCTATTCACCCACGACAATCCAATGAATTCATGTACACATTCCAACAACATTACAGATCACAGATTTGTATAACCCCCACTAATCGACATATAGCGATTGGCAGACGTTCAATACAAATATCACATCACAGAAAAACCCGTCAGCTTAAGTCTTTTAGAAGTTCGATAAAAAATACGGATTTTCAGGCCCCAAATACAAAATTTTTGTTCTGGAAAATCTGGGCAGAAAATACATATTCCAAAAATCCCAAAATACCCCTATGAACAAACTGCAAAAATAAAACCCCACGACCGAGTCAACTCAGCCGCGGTTCCACGGCGGGAGCAAGCTCCTGCCACGGAAACGTGCCGCGTTGATCGATTCAGTGGGTCGAATTTTTGCAGTTTCTTCTAAAAACCCAGAGACGAAATTTGGTATATCTCATATAATTTTTGCAGCACTTTGAAAATCGACAGAAAGTTTGAAATCCGAGTGTATTTCGCGACTTTTTTTCCGATCGAATTTCTAGTTACTATGCTAACATGTTAGGTAGTGTTTAACTAGTCTTTGATACCACTTTAAGTCCATGCTACCTCTCCCGGTACTTTCGGGCATGCGGAATTTGGTGAAAAACAATTTTAAAGAGGTGGTAACATGGACTCAAAACCGGATCTTTGTTAAACAGCTAACTAACAACCTAACTGGGAGTAGTTAACTACTCGGTTAGGGGGTTATACCTTTCTTTCTTGAACTCCTTCGTCTTCAAGCCTCGATGGTTGTCCGGATCGGCTTCACCCAGTCGTCTCCTTGCGCCGAAGATCGATCCACCTGAAAGCTTCTACCTTTGGCTTCTTCTTCGGTCTTTGAAGAAACTAGTTCACTTGGTTTGCTAAACCTAGTGAACTAGAGTGAGTAGAGAAGAGTGTGTTGGGATTTTCTCTATGGTTCTTGGTTCTCAACACATGAGACAAGTGAACCATAGACTAAAGAGAGGGAGAGCAAGAGGAAGAAGATGAGAGCTCAAGAACACAAGAGAGAGAATGAAAATGATAGAATGAGAAAGACTTTTCTCTCTTGGCTCTCATAATCCAAAACCATCATCATAAAATAGTAATCAAGTATTATGTAAATGGTTTAAGTCAAAATGGCTAAATCATTTCATTCACTCATATTGCACAAGAGAACAAGCAAGTGAAAAGTCTTTGCCATGAAATGATAGCCATTGTCATCATGATGGTCAACTAGTCCAACCTAGTCAACCGGTCAACAAAGTCAACAAGTCAACAAAGTCAACCCCTCAACAACCATGTCACCACAATACTTAATTAATATATTGTTAATCATATATCATATTCTCATTAGGGTTGAGCAAAAGGTCAATAGTCAACGGTCAACGGTCAACAACCCTAATGACAATCCTCTGCCTCTGTCTCTCCGCCAACTGTGCATACACACCCGCATCCGCGTTCCGAGGAACACGAATACAAACTGGATAAAACCAATCCCAAAACGTACACTAGGATCTGGCTTAAACCAAAGCCCGCTAGTGTTAACTGTCCGGACACTGTACGTGCATAAGTGTATGGATGTGAACGAACCCTGTCGCAAAACCATGCGACCTGTCGCAAAACCATGCGACCTCTACTCTTTTGCCTAAAGGCGAATAGCTTTCTGTGTGAGACTCTAAAGACTCGACACTACGCTGGCAGTGGGTTTAACCACAGACCGCAAGCGGCACTAGCTGTGCGTAACGGTCCCCAGGTAGATGCCGACAAGAAGAGTGACGAGGTGAAACCCATCTGAACTCCTACTGAGCCTAAATGTGACAATCTCCGTACAGTCCGGTCTGTTCGTCTGATACATCACATGGCGGGCCTAGGGGGCGGTAAAACGTCAGTCCCCTAATAGCGGTACAAGTCGTGTCGGAGTGAAGCCCAATACACCCTGAGATAACACTGGAAGCCTACCAGTATATCTCGCTTGCCCTGGCCAGGGACTACTCGTGTAATGGCTCTCCTAGACACAGCGCGATGTCAACCCCCAATACCGAGAGAGACGAATCCTGTCTAACCGTCACTGCCTCCAAGTGCTTCGGGACTGCACCCAACTACTACCTATTTGCACGACTCCTTTGTGCCGTGTGTAACATTTTCAAAAATATAAAATATTAATTTTGGGAATTTTTATAATTTAATATTATTTTATTGATTATTTTAATATTAAATGCAAATAAATAGGAAAAATGTTAGAAAAAATTATGAAAAATTATGGAAAATTCTAAAATAGGGTAAATTAGTGGATTATGGCATTTTTAAGTTTTTGTGATTAGTTTGACAATAATTTAGTGCTAATCGCGATTAAAATCGCTAATCGGGTTTTT
Organism: Agapanthus africanus; assembly: GCA_030015575.1. Classification (NCBI taxonomy): domain Eukaryota; kingdom Viridiplantae; phylum Streptophyta; class Magnoliopsida; order Asparagales; family Amaryllidaceae; genus Agapanthus; species Agapanthus africanus. The sequence continues at coordinate 226,984,846 of CM057340.1, forward strand.
TGGCAATTTTGTGCAAAACTTGCACATATCACTTTTTCTACACTTGTGCATTTTTCTAGCCATGGTTTTCTTTTGGGATTACTATTGATGTGAGAAGGTTTGGATTTTAAAAGAAAAGGAAAAGAAAGGAAAATATAATGATGAGGGTAGGTGAGAGAGAGAGGTGGACTTTGACTTAGCATACTTAGCCATTCTCCTTGTTTTCTGTGCACAGCCCCTGTTCCTCTAGTGTTGACCCAGGGTACTTCTAGTTTTGACAGATTCTATCTAGGGTGAAATCTGGGACATATATCCTAAGTTGCTATTTTGGATTCGTGTTTCCGTATTCCGTATTTTTGATTCTGAAATGGTGGAATGTGTTTTGCCTCGACTAATTGTCGTTTATACGACGATGTAGAGGATTTATTGATGGTTTTGAAGGCGTGCCATAGGTTCTCACCTATAGGCCCCCTTATCGTATCGTTTTGGATTTCGTGTGCCGTTTTAGATTGGATTTGGTTTTAATGCGCATATACGATATTTTGATGTGTAGGTACCCATGAAGACTTCGGGACGACAAGCAAATACGTGGTGACGTCCGCAATTGGTGATGCAAGGTGAGTAGATTATATCTACAGGGGGAAGTCGGGTGGATGGCGTATAGCACCCCCGCAGTCCGTAGATAGATTACTATGTAGTTTATTGTGATATTAGGTGTATTGTGGATAATATAGGGTTAGAAGTGACTAGTGTAGGTCATAGTCGCGAACCCTAGGGTAGAATTACACCTACACACACACCCTTGCTTATCACTTGTACTTGCACTGTGATTGATGATATGTGATGACTTTGGAGATGAGTCGATGATGTGGGCTGGGTGCCCTGGGATCGGTGATTTTATACGATTCATATGTGGGATATGACTTGTGATTCTTGCGGGCTTGGGATATGTGTTTACCACCGCATGCATACTTACTGAGGTTACCGTTTTGTACTAGACATAGAGTAGTACTCCAGACTATATGATCTGACGATGGTGATATCTGTTATGTGATGAGACAGTGAGATACTGACCCCTACCCAGCTATGGGGATGCCGTACGATGATTTACCGTACGAGCCGATATTGATGATAGATCCGCACTCATAACTCGAGGATATCTTATGATATGACATTGAGGCGAGATCACCGACTATATACTTTTATACATGTATCGACTCAGATTTAGGTGGTTTCCACACCTACCCTTCCTGATTGACCGGATACTTAGATGTAGTTTGCATAGTGTAGATACTTCACTGTGGTGTTGACTATTAGATATCTGCATTTTCCTGCTATTCGCATTGCTGGCATATGTTCATTGTTATATTATTATCATGCTGTTAGGACACCAGCACCATTATCGATGATGCGTATGTTTCACGTACACTATTTGCCGGCTCACACACTTCATCATCGATAATTGCCATGCCACTACACTGTAGTACTGTTGCATTCATGATATGATTACTGCTTGGCATATTGTTCACATGTACCTGTACACAAACATAGATGATTCTGGCTTGATTGAGATTGAGGACCGCAAGATATTCTTTAAACTGATTCATTCTAAAGGAGCGGTTCCTCCCGACATATGTACATTACTATTCCATGTTGCATGATTTCCGATATGATTATCTCTCTTTACATGTCGCATACATCATGGATTGATTGCATAGCACATTGCATTGGATTTACTTCTTGATGTGGGTTTTCATGTGATTTCTGATTTTGAGGACCGTGGGATTATTTAAGAAAAGATGTTCTTTTATGAAAACCCGGTACCTCGTGATATGATATTTGGGTGCGTCCACCACGCGTTTTCTCGGTGCTGAGACGTGTGCTTGAAACCCGATTCGAGGAGTGATGATCCGTTTGCGGGTTCGTGGTGGGCCCGGTATGGTTCCCCTCGGCGAGATGATCGATGGGTTATGCCGATTGAGCCTGGAGGCGGGCGAGTACCTACCGGTGATTGTATTTGAGCTCGGCGGATATCCGGGGGATACCGCCTGGAGCCGAGAGATGGGCGTACTGCCGGGGGCCGACGGGCCGCTACCGCAGACGGAGCCCAGAGATGGACATGGGTTGACTCGTGCTGCCGGGGCCGAGGGCCGATACCGCAGACGGAGCCCCATATGGATGAGGATTTACGTGTCGATGCTTGGCACGGGTTTCATGATGTTTTCCATGATATTGTTTATATCCTCATACTTGCATACATGATGCTTACTGTCAGTGGGTGACAGGTGGACGGGTTCCACATATATACAGACATGGATCATATACAGACTGGATTTACACTTGTCATACTTCATTTGTATATATAACAGGGTATGAGGGCGCTGTTATATATACCCTTACACCAATATTAGTGGTATGGGACGCTAATATATGTGTATTGATATCATTGATATTTCATCATACTTACCTCATGCAGGCATACCTTACACTGATGACATGTTATTACCTGAGTACCTGGCACTACATACATGATTAGATGTTACCTTGCCACCTTATTACACTCAGATGCACTCTTGTGGATTGTATTACTGATCGTTGACTTAGGTTTATGTCTTGCATTCGGTTTCTGCTTGTAGATATTTCTATTCACGAGTTGGCAACTCACCCCCGTTGTGCCACAGTCCTTGCAGGTTCTGCCGTACAGGTTTCATTGCGGCATTTCTGGCACACTACCTTCTTGCGGGTGATTTTCTTTGGTAGGTGGATTCTTTCGCATCAAGAATCACCATTTTATTCATGTATTTCATTGTATCTAGAAATTGTCCATCAACCAAAAACTTGTATATTCTTTCAGACTTAGAGACAGTGTGGTATTATTCGACCTTAGAGTCGCGCTTAGTAGTATTGCGGTTTTCTTGCTGCTTTTTGAGCTTTCCTTGATTTTGATCCTCGCCACTTGGCGTTGTATATTATCATATCATCGTGTGGTTGTGACCGTCGATTGACGAAGAGCTAGCTCCCGCTTGGGGATGCCTTTATCATTTTATATATTGTTATTCATGTTGTACCCCATTCGGGGCCAGTTTTACAAGAGAAACTCTGCCGAAAATTTTAGAAAAGACTGTACGGTTTTCAAATGCACATTCGGCTTAGTTATTTAAAAACCTTGATTTCAAACATGTTTTTCTTCACTTCTTTAAACCAGTTTTCTTTACTTATTCTCAAAAATGGTTTTAGATTTCTGGGCTTTTGGCTTACTTGGATCAGATGGAGTCCTATAGACTTCATATGGTTCAAGGGCCAGTCACGTGCTCTTTCGGGTCGTGACAAAGTTGGTATCAGAGCGCTAGGTTGACCTTGGTTCGAGTCTAAGTTTGACTATGTGGAGCCTAGGGAGTTGTTTATATACGGAACTTAGGCTTGACCTTACGGAACTTAGACTTGGTCGAGGGGGTGTAAACCCGAACTTTCGTCGTTTTAGGATGACCCTTGGTTGATGGATTTGGTGACTAAAGTAGAGTGACGTACCGTTGGTATGTTCCGCGGCATACTTACGACACGCCACTCCGCTTAAGGAACCTTAGGATGTACATACTTTCGAGATCAGTGATTCTCTTTATATCCAGGATTATTCATCCATTTGAGATCCCCGATTCTATTAGTTTCATGATCATACCTTCATTGATACTGTTCCTTCCTATGATCATGTATCCACTTTGGATCTGTTGTTTCCCTTCTTGCCACTGATGTGCTCTCTTTGATACTCGATTGAGATTCCTGTCACCGTGTTTGAGCGCAGTTTGGGCTGCTGCTAGGGTTACGGCCGGTGTGAGCTCGTTTGGTACGAGGGCTGACCTTTGTGTTTTCTGGTGACATGGGAACGTCTCGAGTTAGTGTTGGTGATTGTGACCTCTAGTGGAGGCGAGTGCTTGGTCTTGCACCGGATGATCGGGCCTTTGTTAGAGCTGCCAGTTGAGAGAGGACTGTTGATGTACAGCATACCTCAGAGATGGTGATGTCGCCTACCGTGCAGACAGATGGACCAGCTGTCGCTGAGATTGACAGGGTGTTGCTTTCGGAGCTTACGAGCTGAGATTGCCGGAGCTTTCAGGCAGTTATGCGACAGATGATAGCTAGTCTACCCGATTTGAGAGACGAAGGTGATTCGTCCGATTTTGCGCCAGAGCGGGCTCAGTTGAGTTGAAGATTTCCAGTGTGGAGAGTCTTACTCAGATCTAGAGCAGGCTGATTCAGAGATGACCGCTTATGTATTGTCTTTCCTGGAGGATTGAGGCGTTGTTCGGCGTACAGGCATATGAGCCAGTTGTTGCTGCAAATGATGAGATATCGCCCAGATGATTGGAGCTACTGCAGCATGAGCATGTTCTTAGAGAGATGATAGCGAGTTGCTAGTCACCGAGGATGGATGACTAGGACGCGTGGTGAGTTCGCTTACCCCGATGCGAGGTCATCAGGTGGATTGATTCCAGCTAGAGACGACTTCACGCAGATTCGTTGAGAGTCGATTGAGACGATCGAATGTCAGGAGCCTATTTTCCAAGTTTAAAGTATACGGAAAGACATGCAGGTGATTCTATGGACCCTCTAGAAGAATGAAACCCTAACTCGACTTAATGACCGTGTGACAGCCTTGGAACCTTAGGGTTTACGGCGGTTCCGCGGCGCCATTAGTGAGGCTTGGGTTTGCCCTTCTACGGCTGGACCACCGACGCTGTGGCATGTACTCGATACTATTAAACTGTATCCGAGATGTGAGCTCTTGGGGGATTATGAGGATCTGACGAGTCGATCGGATGGTTCGACATCTTTCGGATATCGTGATGGGACACTGCTTGGGAGACTCCAGGTGCGAGCATAGCCGTCGGAGCGCAGTTCGTGCAGCCATGATGAGACGAGTCCGAATCAGTCGACACTGATGCAGAGTGAAGAAAAGAGTTCGCAAGATATTTCGACGAGATGACGTCCCACTCCGCCGACATCAGAGATGTTATACGCACCCAGAGGCGTGGTATATGGATATACCTTCCAGAAAGAAGCGCGATAGGTATGCAGCCGTTCCGGAATAAGCTTTAGCTTCCGCATTGGATGATGACTTCCGGGCATTTCGGCAGGATTGAGATTTGAGAAAGGAACCTCGGCAGGACCTTTCTGGAGTACGATACGAGAAGACCTAGACCAGGAGTGGTCGTGTTGCGCACACCCAGCAGGCCAGAGTTCGGCATTGTCGACGAGGTAGTTGACCAAGTTCGGATAAAGGAACTTACCCAGATGCGTTGCGAATGGATCAAGGACGGACGAGTGATGAGTATTCCTCCGATGGTTGGGACGTGTTTCCGAGGACCAGTTCGGCCTGACATCTGCTACAGAATGATGAAGCTACAGAGTACGCGATTTCGAGTCCGTGTGAGAGACTTCAGATTGACCGTGGCCGAGAGCAGTGCAGTGTATAGTAGCTTGGCGTGACGTCATAGTGGACGACGATGGAGACAAGTGGAACCAGGGTTCGTGTGAGACACTGACGAGCTGTCATTGCTTCCCGTCGAAACTAGAGACCTGATATGCTTACAGAAATGTTGGGATGTGACCAATTTCCGAGAAATGTTGTGCTGAGGACACAGATGTCTTTTCAGCGAGAAGAGATAGTACAAGAGAGCCAGCCTCTGTACAGATCGGCATAGGCATGATTGGAAGAGACCTTGAGCAGGATTCCTTCCAGGACATTGCTGCAATGATGTTTGCACCCAGGATCAGATGTGTGACGTGCATTCAGATAGCCAGAGACCGACGTCAGTGATATGCTGCCTTACGAGTGGTCGTGAGGTTTGACCGAGAGGTGACCAGAAAAGTGCCAGAACGGAATCGTCCCCGTTAGCACACCTGACAGGGCCGATGAGCCGATTGACCGCGTGATAGGTAATCCGCAGAGAAGATAAGGACCTAGAGAGTCAGAAGACGCCAGACCGTGAGCAAGAGGCAGGTAGATATCCTGCGCTGCTAGCAGTGGATTACACTGACTCCTTCTCGACCTTGAAGGAGAAACTACCGAAGACGGTATTTATGATTTGTGATTTTGTGATTCGATTATCACGTATCCGTCATTTTGGATTTCGGTATTTTGGGCGTTCTATTTGCACGATCAAGTTTTGGTGACTGAGTTTCATGATATTGGTTTCATGCACCCACTGGATATTTATATATTTTGCGCAGAGTTTTCATGCATTTTAGTGTTAGGCTTTGATTCGTGCACGCTGATGCACACGGTTGTGAGATTTTCCTTGCGGTACCCTGATTTTGGTTTGAGCCGCATTATATCGTTGATTTTGACCCGGATTTTGATGGTTGATTTTTGCACTCCGTGCTGGCGATGTGCTTTACGCCTGTTCGGTGTTTGCTATTGGATTTCGTGATTTCCGTGCAAGTTGAGTGCGCAGGGTTTAGATTTTCATTCGTGCACGATGGATGCACCGGTTTGGATTTTCGCGCATGTTGGGCGCATGTTTTTAGATACGATTTTGGTGCACGCCAGATGCGCTAAATCGGGATTCTTCGTGCATGTCACATGCACCTGATTTATTTTGCTGTCAGGCACATACGATGCCCATGACAGATGCTTCGTGCACACCCGTTGCACTTGGATGTTGTTTTGTGCACCTGTTTAGCACATATATGGATTTTTTTTTTTTTGATTTCAGTGCGCACCAGACGCACAGGAGGGTGTTATGTTTAGATTGGATGTCTACATGTGTAGTTCCGATCCATATCATATCGGTTTTGTATTGGATTTGACATTGTGTTTTTTTTACATTGACTCCGATGATTGCGGGATGCTTGACGGAGTTTTGTTTTCGAGTTATCTGCTCAGTACCCTTGCGCATGCATTGCGCTGTGACGTTCTATGTGTTGATGATTTCGGAGCCCCGACGACTTTGGTTTATTACTGAGATGTTTTTGTATCTGGGGGTTTAAATTTAAAATTCGGGGACCGAATTTCTTTAAGGGGGGTAGATTGTAACATTTTCAAAAATATAAAATATTAATTTTGGGAATTTTTATAATTTAATATTATTTTATTGATTATTTTAATATTAAATGCAAATAAATAGGAAAAATGTTAGAAAAAATTATGAAAAATTATGGAAAATTCTAAAATAGGGTAAATTAGTGGATTATGGCATTTTTAAGTTTTTGTGATTAGTTTGACAATAATTTAGTGCTAATCGCGATTAAAATCGCTAATCGGGTTTTTTGGCAATTTTGTGCAAAACTTGCACATATCACTTTTTCTACACTTGTGCATTTTTCTAGCCATGGTTTTCTTTTGGGATTACTATTGATGTGAGAAGGTTTGGATTTTAAAAGAAAAGGAAAAGAAAGGAAAATATAATGATGAGGGTAGGTGAGAGAGAGAGGTGGACTTTGACTTAGCATACTTAGCCATTCTCCTTGTTTTCTGTGCACAGCCCCTGTTCCTCTAGTGTTGACCCAGGGTACTTCTAGTTTTGACAGATTCTATCTAGGGTGAAATCTGGGACATATATCCTAAGTTGCTATTTTGGATTCGTGTTTCCGTATTCCGTATTTTTGATTCTGAAATGGTGGAATGTGTTTTGCCTCGACTAATTGTCGTTTATACGACGATGTAGAGGATTTATTGATGGTTTTGAAGGCGTGCCATAGGTTCTCACCTATAGGCCCCCTTATCGTATCGTTTTGGATTTCGTGTGCCGTTTTAGATTGGATTTGGTTTTAATGCGCATATACGATATTTTGATGTGTAGGTACCCATGAAGACTTCGGGACGACAAGCAAATACGTGGTGACGTCCGCAATTGGTGATGCAAGGTGAGTAGATTATATCTACAGGGGGAAGTCGGGTGGATGGCGTATAGCACCCCCGCAGTCCGTAGATAGATTACTATGTAGTTTATTGTGATATTAGGTGTATTGTGGATAATATAGGGTTAGAAGTGACTAGTGTAGTTCATAGTCGCGAACCCTAGGGTAGAATTACACCTACACACACACCCTTGCTTATCACTTGTACTTGCACTGTGATTGATGATATGTGATGACTTTGGAGATGAGTCGATGATGTGGGCTGGGTGCCCTGGGATCGGTGATTTTATACGATTCATATGTGGGATATGACTTGTGATTCTTGCGGGCTTGGGATATGTGTTTACCACCGCATGCATACTTACTGAGGTTACCGTTTTGTACTAGACATAGAGTAGTACTCCAGACTATATGATCTGACGATGGTGATATCTGTTATGTGATGAGACAGTGAGATACTGACCCCTACCCAGCTATGGGGATGCCGTACGATGATTTACCGTACGAGCCGATATTGATGATAGATCCGCACTCATAACTCGAGGATATCTTATGATATGACATTGAGGCGAGATCACCGACTATATACTTTTATACATGTATCGACTCAGATTTAGGTGGTTTCCACACCTACCCTTCCTGATTGACCGGATACTTAGATGTAGTTTGCATAGTGTAGATACTTCACTGTGGTGTTGACTATTAGATATCTGCATTTTCCTGCTATTCGCATTGCTGGCATATGTTCATTGTTATATTATTATCATGCTGTTAGGACACCAGCACCATTATCGATGATGCGTATGTTTCACGTACACTATTTGCCGGCTCACACACTTCATCATCGATAATTGCCATGCCACTACACTGTAGTACTGTTGCATTCATGATATGATTACTGCTTGGCATATTGTTCACATGTACCTGTACACAAACATAGATGATTCTGGCTTGATTGAGATTGAGGACCGCAAGATATTCTTTAAACTGATTCATTCTAAAGGAGCGGTTCCTCCCGACATATGTACATTACTATTCCATGTTGCATGATTTCCGATATGATTATCTCTCTTTACATGTCGCATACATCATGGATTGATTGCATAGCACATTGCATTGGATTTACTTCTTGATGTGGGTTTTCATGTGATTTCTGATTTTGAGGACCGTGGGATTATTTAAGAAAAGATGTTCTTTTATGAAAA
>CM057340.1:226998886-227016386 GCA_030015575.1 Agapanthus africanus
TTGGATTCACAGGAGTGTGAGCAGTCTTGCTCGTCGATCTTCTGATCGCTCAATACCCGGGTGGCCGTTACGTTTAGCAGACCGCTTGCGGCTTGTGGGTGTTTGATATGATCATCACCTGCTGCCGGCGTATTGACGAGTCTTTAGAGTCCTACACAGAGGTTTCCTGGCTCAAGCGAAACGAAATAGGAGCGCATATGAGATATGTGCAGGACCGAGAATAATGCGTGTATGTGATATCGTATTTCATTCTCGCGATGAATGTATCGATTGGTTATATGCGATATAACCTAGTTATCGAATCAAGTATTGATTCGATAAGCCGATACATAGGATACTAGTCGGTTATATGCGATATGACCGGATCGTTAAATCAAGTGTTGATTTAATGATTTAATGTAGAATTATATATTTGATATATTACTTTGCATTAACTAGTATTGGTTCACTTTAAATGGATTTTCTCACTTGAATTGTGCAAGTTGTGTATGTGATATACTTTTGTGCACATGATTGTATCATGTTTGATGATACATGCTTATTTGGTTAAGTGTAAAGAATTAAACCATGGTTAAGTTGATGATTAGGGTTTTGCTTATTCATTTATTTACTTGTTTGTTTATTCATTTTGGAATAGATAAGAAAAGAATGATGGCTTTATTTGTAGTTTTGTTGAAGATTCATGAACTTTTGACCTAGTCCACCATTCTTGTCTCTTGCTTAACCCTAACCATCATAACTAACCATGGACTATTCTCTACACATAACTAAGGTTAGAATATGATAAGAATCAATTCTTTTTCTATTATTCTTTAACACTTTATCATATTCTTTCTTCTTCTTCTTCTTCTTCACAAGAAAGAAAAGCTTGCATCATCAATGGCAAGTGATGAAATCAAGTGAGAAATCCAATTCTAAAGTGAACCCACTTCCTATTTCTTCATCCTCTACCTCTTGCCAAGTAGTATAGGGTGTTTTCTTCACAAGTTTCATGACTTGGTGAAGTGGGAGTTTGATCTTGTGATGCCTCGACGTAGATCATCTTCGGCATCGAAGCCGACGATCAAGCCCGCCCATTTCTTCGATGAAGTCGATGCTAGAGTCCGGGATCCGATTTGGACAGCGGAGGGACATCATCACGGAGCCTAGGAAGTGGTGGACCGGATCTACAAAGGTTGTACCCCCTTTCCTTTTAACTTAAAGTCGTTAACTTGCATCGCATAGCCTATATATCTAGTTAACGATCCGTGTTAGGGTTTCTCGGCACTCATAAAATTTAAATTAGCCATGTTTGATGCCTTATGAGACTTCATTAGTGTGCCTACAATCCATACAGTGGTATCGGAGCCTAGCTAGAGCCATAGGCGATGCGTAGACGGAATTAGAAGTCCGATCGAACCAAAACCCAAACCCAAAAATGCTCTCTGTACTGTTTTGAAAATCGTGGTTTTTTGAGAATTAAAAATATGCAGAAAACTCAGTAGAATATTATAAGAATTTCTGTATAAAACGGGACCTCTGAATCGATAATAGTGCGGCGGAACCGCGGCATATGCATGCCTAATGGGGCGGTTCCGCGGCAAGTTGGTCTTTTTAGACACTTTTTTCTGCACAGTAATTCTTGTATATTATTGTTGGTGTTTCTGGGAATTTTTAATATTTATTCAAGAGTTGAATTTTCTGGGTTGTATTAGGGACTCGGTGTTTCGATCAGATTTTCTAATTTTGTCAGTGTGTTTTTCCGGGTATTTTTAGAATATGTTAAAAAGTTCGGCCGGACATAAATACCCACTTTTTCCCCTGTCGGGAAATTTCCAAGTGTTGGATCTTTCCGTGGTTTAAAGACGTTCTAACTAGTGCAAGTAACGCGATGGACCCTCTAGAAGACAACAAACCTTAACTCGATTATGTGACCGTCTTGAACTGCCCTTTGAACCTTCGGGTTTGGGGCAGTACGGCGTGCCACATGTGAGGCGTTGGCTTGACCCTTCTACGGCTGGACCGTTGGTACTGAGGCACGAAATGAATGTTTTTAAACTTATTTCATGTGTTGAGCTGTTTCGGGAAAAGTTGAGTGTTTGAATGTTCGATCGGAAAGTTTAACATTTTCTATTTATCCGGAATGTGATACAATAATTGGAATTCACAAGTAGTTATGAGATAACGGAATGAATATTATAAACATAGCAGTTTAGTCTCACTTGATCGGTTGCCACGGAATTTTGATGTGATCAAAAGTCCGTCGCAATCACGTAGCGTACGCGGATACTCGCCGGGTAAACTTAATAGACAGCCTAACCCCATAGCCCTGACCAAGTGACTGTAAGAGAACCCCGTCGCCGAAAGCATCCGTTTGGGTGCTCGCGGTAGCGGTGTTACGCCTTGGTGCACTTCGTCGACGGTATCGGGGGTGCGACCGTCTACTAAAGTTTACGACGAGCATTCGATCAAAATGTCGGGAGTCCTGTTGAATTGCCCGACTTGGTATTGAAAAGGGTTTTCGATAATGAGACTAAAATGCGGGGTTTATAATTGTTAGGCATGTGATGTCTAAGTATTTCATTTGATTAGTCATGCGATGTCTAAAGGGTTTGCGGATTCCAACTGTTGTAGTTTTACACTTTCTTTTCTGTGACCGTAAGTGTAATATGTTATATCGCCGGTTTCGTTGTTATATGTCAACGACAATTGGGATGCGCATATTTACTTACGTTGATGACATGTGATGTTATGTGTTGCTGGATATGTTATATTGGATCGTCATGTTTGAATAGCCGGGGTTTTTTTATGTGAGATGAGTGTTTTTCATTTTCATTCATGTAAAAACTTGTATGTAATATTCTTTTATTGGGGCACTTCCAGGTTGCGGAAGTTGTCACCGTTGATGTATATTATTTACTTTTCCGCATTAGGATAGACCCAAGGAGGGGAGCACAAGCATCCGGGTTCTAGGGTCCAGTGGGAGACCATCTCGAGGAGTCGAGTCCGGGTCTCCTAACCCTAGAATTGGTAGGGTTGCTTGCCGCTTTCGTAGGGGTCTAGGGGTGTGGGATTGGCTATTCATCACGACCGTGGAATCCATGTTTTATACTGGCTCGTATTGAAAACACGGACGTCCTAGTATATCCAATATTTCATATGATATTTTCTGCTGCGTTATCTGTGATGTGATTCTGTGATTTGTTCAGATAGATATAGTATATATGATATATGATATATTATATAGACGTTGCTTATGTTTTACACCCGCGCTAGCCCTGCCTCGCTCTGGCGTTAGTTACCTAACCTAACGGTGCAGACGGGACATCGAGGCGAATGCGGATATCATAAGCGTACGTTATATTTATCTGTGATGTTTAGGTGGACTTAAATGATGGGACATTCATTAATGAGATTAATGAAAGAAAATAAACCTAATTGATGTTGTGGAATTGAATTTCAAAATAAAACAGGTAGCTACAGTTCTTGCTTTGCATCGCTGTGTTCATTTTAGAACATCCTGCACCTTATTCGATGAGGAAAGGACCGAGATCCCTTCACCGGGAGTGACTCCTTTAGCAATAACTGGCAGATGCTACAACTCTCGTTTTGTCTTTTGATCGCTTTTATAGTTTCCGCTTTGCACAGTGATATATATGATATATCCCGCACCTCATTCGACGAGGAAAGGGCCGACGATCCCTTCACCGGGAGTGACCCCTTTAGCAAAACTAGAAAAGCCTCAAAAACATTCCATTTAAAAACCATTTGATTCCGCAACGAGATCAAGTTCAAAGCATTAAAGGTTTTCATAAAAACCATTCACAAACCTCCATCATTTTAGGAAGTAGAGTACTTAGTATTCGTGCTGTGTTTGTTGACCTTAGTTAAGGCACAGTGTACGGTAGCTAAGTAATGTCTTCCTACACCGCATATGATGCGATTAGTTAGGACAGTCGCATGACTTTGTTGACCTTAGTTAAGGGTCATGTGGGTGGGTCTAATTAATCACGAAATGACGGGTAGAACTTGACTAGTACTTATGATTTGTTGACCATAGTAAGGTCATAGGTGCTAGGGGTAAAAATCTTTATCGGGGGTTTCAAGTGTTGAAACTTGCAATGAGATTGCATATCTTCTATATGATAGTTGGATCCCGATACCAACTGCGAGTAATTGTTACTCCTGGGAGAGTTATGCACTTTGCAATTAGCCGATCAAGTAGGTGTCTAGAAAGGTGTCAACGGGGTTACGCCTCTGGGAAAACGAGGTTTACTGTAATTAGGTCCGTGCGAAAGCACGGGAAACCTCCCTCAAAGTACCGACACTGGCCTGGCTGAAAGATTGGCGAACTTGCAGAGTGTAATTAATCCCGGCTAGTCTTTCCTTTTAAGGTTTGAAGGAAGATTTGATAAAAACAGTGGGAGCCATCCTGATTAGATAAAATATATAACCAATCTGATCTTGCAAGAGCGCACGCAGAGTGTTTTCTTCTCTCTCTCTCCAGGTAGCGACCATATCACGCCTTAATCAAGATAATAATATGGATGTATTGACCGAACCCGCTTGTTATACTGAGCTGGGGAAAGTTGGTCCCGCTCCAACTTATAATTGTTATAAGACAGAGCAGGAAATAGGGAATACCAGAATTCCTATGCCGCCCAAACGAAGAAAGTGCATATGATGCATCTCCTTCGGGTGTGTTCATTACAAAGAACTGTTTCTCAGTATCCTCAGAATCCTGGGTATTTGATACCGGGTCAGGATCCCAGATATGTAATCTGTTACATAGGGCTACAAAAAGGTAGAAAAACTGAGAACGGGTGATAAGTTTCATGAGACAGAAAACGGGGCAAGTGTTGCAGCCAAGTCTGTTGGTCACTGTCACCCTGTATTACCAATACATTGATTCTGAACAAATGCTATTAGATACCAAACCTGATATACAAAATCATATCAATCTCTTTATTAGTAAAGAAATGATAAAATTTTGTATTGATGGATAATGTTTTGAACATTTCCTATATCAAAAGTTGATCGGTTCAGGCACGTTATCTAAAAGCATTGACGTTCTAAATCAAACTACAGTTCTTTAGTATACAGAACACACACAAGAGGAAGAGTTCAGAAATGAACGAATCCTTCTTAAGGTATTGTAGACTAGGTTGTAGGGTTCCTAGGCACTCTTGTGAAGGTTCATAAGGCATCAAACATGCCCGGATAAAAATTTAGACGTGCCGAACAACCCAAAGCCGGGATCTTTGCTAGATTATTAGGGTTTAACATGCAAGATGATAACTTTTGTTTAAGTGTGAGGGATTACAACCTTTGTAGTCCGCTCCTTCGCTTCACAAGCTCCGATAGAAGTCCCTTTGCCGCGATCCACGACCTCCCGGACTCATGAGAGGCTCCACGACTCGAACGATCCATGCTTGCTCGAAGTATTCCAAATCTCCGATGATCTACCTCGAAGTTGCAAAGACTCAAGCTATCTCACTCTAAAGAGATGAACACACTAATCTCATGGGCTAGATGAGATGAGGATGAGAGAGTAGTATTTTTGCTTTCTTTTTAAATCATTTTCTCATATTATTTCATCACATAAAGAAAATCTAGTAAGCTTTCTTCAAGAGAGAAGAAGATGATAATGGAAATGATAATAATAATCATCCTTTTGTGATGAATAGAAAACAAAGCTATATGATTGATATATTAACCATGGTCAAGGATGAGTGGTCAAGATTTAGTAGAGAATAAACTAGAGTTAGGGTTTGGTTGGGTTAAGAATGTGTCATCCATAAATATCTTAAGAATGACAAAAGAAAAAGCTTCTAGAAGGTGCATGAAGCATCTAACCCCAATCAAACCCTAACCTCAATTAATCATCCTTAAACATGTTTAACAATTAATCATATCATGTCACAATAATATATATCACATATATATTATATATTTGCAACAAAAGAAAATAATACAATTAACATATATCGCATATATATCAATGTATCATCCAATGAGAAAATGAAATAATAAAGCGAGCCAATATTAGATAATGTAATACAATATATCATATATATTATTATACATTAAATCATCGAATCAACACTTGATCCGACGATCCGGCTATATCGAATATTACCGACTAATATATCATGTACCGATTCATCGAATCAACACTTGATCCGATGACCCGGTTCATATCTAAATATCGCGAGAATATAATACGGTATCCCATATCGCATTATTCTCGGTCCTGCACATATCACATATGTGCCTCTACTCCGTTTCGCCTGAGCCAAGAAACCTCTGTGTAGGACTCTAAAGAATCGTCAATACGCCGGTAGCAGGTGATGATCATATAAAACACCCACAAGCTGCAAGCGGTCAGCTAAACGTAACAGCCACCCAGGTATTGAGCGATCAGAAGATCAACAAACTAGCCTGTGCGTTCTCCTGTGAATCTAATCAGTAACACTCCCGTACAGTCCGGTCTGTTCGTCTGATATGTCGCATATCAAGTCTAGGGGTGGTATACGTCAGACCCCAGTAACCGATAAGTCGTGTCGATGTGTGGCTCATAACGGGTCGAGAAACTACTAGTAACACTTACCAGTAAATCTCCATATCAGCCCTGGCCAGGGACTTCCAGTTATAGCCAATCGAACACAGCACAACATCAACTCCCTATACCGGGAGAGACGAATCCCCTCCTATCGCTCATTGCCTCCATGTGATTCGGGACTGTACCCAAAAGCCACCGTTTTGCACGCCCTCTTGGACGTGGTAAGGTGGAAATCAAAGCACAGTGGGAATCACACAAGACTCTATGACGATCTCGGGTCTTCAGACTACCCTGTACTAGTGTCACCGGAGAACTGCCATCTGACATATGGTATATCACCATCTGGGAGTTCTCGGCGAGTCCGTCCAGTGTACCCAGTCTCCACTGAGCACCCGTACACCATCTCTGATGTCAAAGACCGATGGATATGGGATCATCTATCATCCATCACCCATCATATGGGTCAAGATGCGTATACGCTAGTCTACTCTGATGTATCGATGCCCTGTCTCGATATACCCTCGACTAGGAACAGTTATAGGATGTACTCATCGACTACCGCGGCCCCACTAGTATGATCTCATCATAGTCCCAGTAGTCGAGTACAGATCCTGAGGGCTTTATCTACATGTGAGAGTAAAACAGTAAACCAATACAAGTCAACATGTTAAGATAAAGTGAAACCAAATAGCATACTATCATGACGAGCAAGAAAGTCATCTCTATATATATCCAAGAATCCATTATAATATACATCATATGTACAACAATGGCCTCTAGGGCATATATATAACTAACATAGGTCACATCAATGCGACCCGACTGGCTGAAGTTACATTTTAGATGCATATTTAAATTAGTTTGAATTTACATCTTGTGAAACTTGCCAGTCATGTCACAAAGATTAGATGACCATAGCTCCGATTACTGAAAACAGAGAAAGAGTTAGTAAACTCTTGGGACTGATGCATGATGATGTATGGAAGGTCTCCTGTCTATACATGCCAGGACTGGTTCTTTATACTTCATTATATTCTCTGATAATCTCTCAAGATTCAGTCATATGTTCCTGTTGAAACATAAGTCCGAACCTTTTGAGGTATTCACAGAATATAAGTTAGAGGTAGAGAACCAATAACTGGGTATAAGTATTATGTCCTATGAAGAGATCAGGGAGGAGAATACTTGTGCATGGCATTCCTGGACCATTCTAAAGGAGAATGAGATTCTCTCTCCGTATTACTCCTCTGAATACACCACAGCACAACGGTGTATCAGGGCGGAGCAATCACACAATATTAGATATGGTGTGCTCTATGATGAGTACTACTGAGTTTCCTATTTCCTTTTGGGAGTTATGCACTTATGAAGTTGCATACCTATTGAATAGGGTTCGATTCAAATCAGTGCCTACCACTCCATATGAGATATGGTATAGGAAGAGCCTATCTCTTAAGTAAGTTAAGATTTGGGATTGTTCGGCCTGTGTCAAAAGCAAAATCCGGACAAGATCGAGGCAATGTCAGTTCTGTAGAACTGGAAAGGTTCCATCTATACAAACTGCAACTAATGATTTGACAGGACCAAAGGATTCAATAGTCCCCGACGTACCTCAGCCTCTCCGCCGATCTGGTAGGGTTCCTCATCCGCTTGAGAGATACTTCGGTTTCTCGATGACAGTGGGAGCGAGGATTGCATCATGAGATGATGACCCAACCAGTTTCGAGCAGGCCATCTAGAGTAGGGACTCTGTAAGAATGGCTGGATGCTTAGCGATCTGAGATGGAATCCAAGTACACCAGCAAAGTATGGACTTTAGCTGCTATATCTGAAGGGTTAAATCCCCATCAGGAGGAAGTATATCTTGAGAAGATTACTTGGTGTAGATGGAAAAGTTGAGACTTTCAAAGCTAGAATTGTTGAAGGTTTTTTCGTCATCGACTAGGCGTGGATAATGCTGAAACGTTTTCCAGTAGCTGTGCTTAAGTCCATCCAGATCCTACTTGCCACTGCTACATACCATAACTGCGATATCTGGTGGTTGGGTGCCATGACTACATTTCTAAATAATGATTTAGAAGAGAACGTCAATAAGAACACAGCCAGAGGGCTTCGTAAACAGTGGGAGCAGCGGAAACGTGTGCAAGTTGCTTTACAGAATAAAGCAGGCATCGCGGAGTTGGAACATCTGTTTTGATGTGGTAGTCAAAGAGTTTGACTTCATCAAAATGGTAGATGAACCTTGTATGTACAAAAGGGTAGTATGGAGTATGGTAATGATCCTCGTAGAGTACGTGGATTACATACTCTTGATAGGAAAATAGTTTCCTATGCTACGATCGGTCGATCTCCTCTTATCACATAGATTCTCCATATAGGATCAAAGTGATACCTCCTTAATCCTGAGATTTGGGTCTATAAGATAGATCTAAATGGATGTTAGGATTCTCACTAATTGTAGTGAGATGGTATCAATCGATCCTGGGGAGAATCACTGGAAGAGTTTCAGGGTGATAAAGACGACTGAATGTCAGTCACAGGCATTGTCTTTACCCTCAGTAAAGGGACGGTATGTTGGAAAAGTTCCAAGCTAGATACCGTGGCAAACTAGACGAAAAAGGCTGGTAACATCGCTATTAAAGATACTACCAAAATTGGCAGTTTAGGTGTATATTGGTTCATAAGATGAACTAGGTTCCTACCATTGTATGACAATGGAAGTGTGGCTTTGGCTAAGGAACCCTGGTCCCATCAGTGACCCAGACAAATTCTGAGGCAGCATCACCTGATCATGGAGATAGTTGATCTCCAGGTTGATCGAGGTTAGGAGAGTAGACTCAGAGGACAACACGGCGGATCCACTCACGAAGGCCTTTTCCCAAAGAGAGACTTTTAGGGGATGGTTGAGTATTAGATACTACAACTACTGCTACAGATGGCCCTAGTGCAAGTGGGAGATTGTTAGTTATATGTATGCCCTAGAGGCCATTACTGTACATTGGATGTATATTGTAGTGGATGCTGGGACATATATAGGTAGGACTTTCTTGCTCGACATGATAGTACGCTGTCTGGTTGCTCTTTATCTTAACATGTATACTTTCTGTCTCTCTGTTACATGTTGATAAAGCCCTTAGGATGTGTACTCGACTTCCAGGACTATAATGCAGATCATACTAGTGGGGCCTGGCTGGTCCATGAGTACATCCTTCAATGTTCCTAGTCGTGGGAATATCGAGACGGGGCATCGATATTCCAGAGTAGACTAGCGTATATCTTCTCGACCCATGCGATGGGCGATGGATGATCCCATATCCATTGGTGTTTGACATCAGAGATGGTATGCGGGTGCTCAGTGGAGACTGGGTACACTGAACGGACTCGCCGAGAACTCCCAGATGGTATAATACTTCACGTCAGATGGCAGTTCTCTGGTGACACTGGTGCAGCTTAGTCTGTTGACCCGAGATCGTCGTAGAGTCTTGTGTGTCTCCCACTGTGCTTTGATTTCCACCCTACCACGGCTCTACTGAGTCGTGCAAACAGGTGGTTTTTGGGTACAGTCCCGATTCACATGGAGGCAATGAGCGATAGGAGAGGATTCGTCTCTCCCGGTATTGGGGATTGATGTTGCGCTATGCACGACTGGCCATAACAGGAAATCCCTGGCCAGGGTTGCTGTGATATACTGGTAAGAGTTATCAGTAGTTTCACGAATGTTATGGACCCTACGTCGGCATGACTTATCAAACTATTGGGGTCTGACGTTTACCACCCCTAGGCGAGATATGCGACATATCAGACGAACAGACCGGACTGTACGGTAAGTGTTACTGGTTGGATTCACAGGAGTGTGAGCAGTCTTGCTCGTCGATCTTCTGATCGCTCAATACCCGAGTGGCCGTTACGTTTAGCAGACCGCTTGCGGCTTGTGGGTGTTTGATATGATCATCACCTGCTGCCGGCGTATTGACGAGTCTTTAGAGTCCTACACAGAGGTTTCCTGGCTCAAGCGAAACGAAATAGGAGCGCATATGAGATATGTGCAGGACCGAGAATAATGCGTGTATGTGATATCGTATTTCATTCTCGCGATGAATGTATCGATTGGTTATATGCGATATAACCTAGTTATCGAATCAAGCATTGATTCGATAAGCCGATACATAGGATACTAGTCGGTTATATGCGATATGACCGGATCGTTAAATCAAGTGTTGATTTAATGATTTAATGTAGAATTATATATTTGATATATTACTTTGCATTTACTAGTATTGGTTCACTTTAAATGGATTTTCTCACTTGAATTGTGCAAGTTGTGTATGTGATATACTTTTGTGCACATGATTGTATCATGTTTGATGATACATGCTTATTTGGTTAAGTGTAAAGAATTAAACCATGGTTAAGTTGATGATTAGGGTTTTGCTTATTCATTTATTTATTTGTTTGTTTATTCATTTTGGAAAAGATAAGAAAAGAATGATGGCTTTATTTGTAGTTTTGTTGAAGCTTCATGAAGTTTTGACCTAGTCCACCATTCTTGTCTCTTGCTTAACCCTAACCATCATAACTAACCATGGACTATTCTCTACACTAAACTAAGGTTAGAATATGATAAGAATCAATTCTTTTTCAATTATTCTTTAACACTTTATCATATTCTTTCTTCTTCTTCTTCTTCTTCACAAGAAAGAAAAGCTTGCATCATCAATGGCAAGTGATGAAATCAAGTGAGAAATCCAATTCTAAAGTGAACCCACTTCCTATTTCTTCATCCTCTACCTCTTGCCAAGTAGTATAGGGTGTTTTCTTCACAAGTTTCATGACTTGGTGAAGTGGGAGTTTGATCTTGTGATGCCTCGACGTAGATCATCTTCGGCATCGAAGCCGATGATCAAGGCCGCCCATTTATTCGATGAAGTCGATGCTAGAGTCCGGGATCCGATTTGGACAGCGGAGGGACATCAACGCGGAGCCTAGGAAGTGGTGGACTGGATCTACAAAGGTTTTACCCCCATTCCTTTTAAGTTAAAGTCGTTAACTTGCATCGCATAGCCTATATATCTAGTTAACGATCCGTGTTAGGGTTTCTCGGCACTCATAAAATTTAAATTAGCCATGTTTGATGCCTTGTGAGACTTCATTAGTGTGCCTAGGATCCCTACAGCAAGCACCTCCCTCCTACTATAGTTTAGGAGGGAAACCCCTAGAAATGACCCCGGGGGTCCAAAGTGTCTCTGTGGCCATACAAAATTTTTCCATGGTGCCGGGCATGGTGGGCATGGTGCAGGGGCATGGCATGGTGTGTGCAGCACCGTGCCTGGTGCGACCTGCACCGTGCCTGGCGCGTGCTGCACCGTGCCCAGCAACGGGCCAATGAGCCAAGAATGAACCGGGCGCTTCCCACCTACTATAGTTTAGGAGGGAAACCCCTAAAAATGACCCCGGGGGTCCAAAGTGTCTCTGTGGCCATACAAAATTTTTCCATGGTGCCGGGCACGGTGGGCATGGTGCAGGGCACGGCATGGTGCGTGCTGCACCGTGCCTGGCGCGACCTGCACCGTGCCTGGCGCGTACTGCACCGTGCCCAGCAATGGGCCAATGAGCCAATAATGAACCGGGCGCCTCCCACCTACTATAGTTTAGGAGGGAACCCCCTAGAAATGACCCCGGGGGTCCAAAGTGCCTCGGTGGCCATACAAAATTTCTCCATGGTGCCGGGCACGGCATGGTGCGGTGCGGCACCGTGCCTGGTGCGTGCTTCACCCTGCCCGGTGCAATGCTGCACCGTGCCCGGTGCGACGCAGCACCATGCCTGGTGCGAGGCCCGGGGCGGGGCCCGGGGCCCATGAGCCAAGACATGCATCCGGCCACCGCGCGGGCCGGAATTCCCACCGAACGGAGCCGACAATGAGCCGCTGCGTTAGGCCCGCGCGCGCAAGGCGCTAAGGCGCGAATCCGCGTTAATCGCGACGCGGCGCGGGCGGGCGCGCACGTGTGGGGATTTTTAGGGACATTCCTCGAGATGCGAGCGCCCGCGGGGCAGTCTCGCGCCGTGCCGGCGCCGTGCCACCGACGGATCGGGCCGCCGCGCGGGCCGGAATTCCCGCCGAACGGAGCCGACAATGAGCCGCCGCGTCAGGCCCGCGCGCGCGCGAGGCGCTAAGGCGCGAAGGTGCGAATCCGCGTAAATCGCGACGCGGCACGGGCGGGCGTGCTTGTGGGGATTTTTAGGGACATTCCTCGAGACGCGAGCGCCCGCGGGGCAGTCTCGCGCCGTGCCGGCGCCGTGCCCCCGACGAATCGGGCCACCGCGCGGGCCGGAATTCCCGCCGAACGGAGCCGACAATGAGCCGCCGCGTCAGGCCAGCGCGCGCGCGGGGCGCTAAGGCGCGAATCCGCGTAAATCGCGACGCGGCGCGGGCGGGCGCGCGCGAGTGAGGATTTTTAGGGACATTCCTCGAGACGCGAGCGCCCGCGGGGCAGTCTCGCGCCGTGCCGGCGCCGTGCCGGCGCCGGCAACCGGACTAATCGGGCCACCGCGCGGGCCGGAATTCCCGCCGAACGGAGCCGACAATGAGCCGCCGCGTCAGGCCCGCGCGCGCGCGGGGCGCTAAGGCGCGAAGGCGCGAATCCGCGTAAATCGCGACGCGGCGCGGGCGGGCGCGCGCGAGTGAGGATTTTTAGGAACATTCCTCAAGATGCGAGCGCCCGCGGGGCAGTCTCACGCCGTGCCGGCGCCGTGCCACCGACGGATCGGGCCGCCGCGCGGGCCGGAATTCCCGCCGAACGGAGCCGACAATGAGCCGCCGCGTCAGGCCCGCGCCCGCGCGAGGAGCTAAGGCGCGAAGGCGCGAATCCGCGTAAATCGCGACGCGGCGCGGGTGGGCGCGCGCGCTTCTGGGGATTTTTAGGGACATTCCTCGAGACGCGAGCGCCCGTGGGGCAGTCCGGCGCCGTGCCGGCACCATGCCACCGACGGATCGGGCCGCCGCGCGGGCCGGAATTCTCGCCGAACGGAGCCGACAATGAGCCGCCTCGCGCGCGAGACGCGAGTTCGCGTAAATCGTGAAGCGGCGCTCCCGTGGGTTTTTTTAGGGACATTCATCAAGTCGTGAGCGCCCCGCGGGGCAATCTTTCGCCACGCCTGCACCGTGGCACCGATGGATCCGGCATCGCATGCGCCGGAAGTCTCGCCGAAAGATGCCAACAATGAGCCGCCGCGTCGAGCCCCCACGCGCGCACGCGGGGACTTTTTATGCAAATTCCGCAAAAAATGAGAGCCCAAGGGACCCGGTTTGGCCTCCGTGATGTGGGGCCCACGCCCAAGATCCCGCAGCGAACTATCCGCGGGCCCCACCGCCGGCTTCACGCCGGACGACGCCACGGGTTGCCCGGACCGGTCCCCCTCCCGTCGGGCTCGGCCATAGTCCCAAAAACATTGCCTGGCATAATGCCATGCGTCGTGTCATGGCCTTTGCCCATGAGCCATGGCATGAACCGAGCAAGCCCCTCCCACCTACTATAGTTTTCTGGGGAATCCCCTAAAAATGGCCCTGGGGGTCTAAAGTGTCTCTGTGGCCATACAAAATTTCTCCATGGTGCCGGGCACTGTGGGTACGGTGCCGGGCACGGCACGGCACGGTGCAGCACCGTGCCTGGTGCGGTTCAGCCCCGTGCCTGGTGCGGTGCAGCACCGTGCCTGGTGCGGTGGAGCACCGTGCCTGGTGCGGTGCCCATTAGCCGAGAATGCACCGAGCGCCTCCCACCTACAATAGTTCAGGAGGGAAACCCCTATAAATGGCCCCGGGGGTCCAAAGTGTCTCTGTGGCCATACAAAATTTCTCCATGGTGTCGGGCACGGTGGGCACGGTGCCGGGCACGGCGTGGTGCGGTGCAGCGCCGTGCCTGGTGCGGTGCAGCGCCGTGCCTGGTGCGTGCCAATGTGTCAATACATGCACCGAGCGCCTCCCACCTGCTATAGTCTAGGTGGGAAACCCCTACAAATGACCCCGGGGGTCCAAAGTGTCTCTGTGGGCAAAAAAAATTCTCCGTGGTGCCGGGCACGTGCCTGGTGCGGTGCTGCACCATGCCTGGTGCGTGCTGAACCGTGCCAGGTGCGTGCTGCCCCATGCCTGGTGCGTGCCAATGAGCCAAGACATGCACCGAGCGCCTCCCGCCTGCTATAGTCAAGGAGGGAAACCCCGATAAATGACCCCGGGGGTCCAAAGTTTCTCTGTGGCCATACGAAATTTCTCCATGGTGCCGCACCCATGCTGAACCGTGCATGGTGCGGCGCGGCGCCGTGCCGGCACCGTGCCATGGGACCATGAGCCAAGCAAGCACCTCCCGCCTGCTGTAGTTTAGGAGGGAAACCCCTTGAAATGACCGAGGAGGTCCAAAGTGTCTCTGCGGCCATACAAAAATTCTCCATAGTGATGGGCACGGCGCCGGGCACGGTACAAACCAATGCCGCGTCCTGCCCGGGCTGTGTTGCGTCGTGCCAAGCACCGTGTAGGTTTCCTAGGCACTCTTGTGAAGGTTCATAAGGCATCAAACATGCCCGGATAAAAATTTAGACGTGCCGAACAACCCAAAGCTGGGATCTTTGCTAGATTAATAGGGTTTAACATGTAAGATGATAACTTTTATCTAAGTGTGAGGGATTACAACCTTTGTAGTCCGCTCCTTCGCTTCACAAGGTCCGAGTAGAAGTCCCTTTGCCGCGATCCACGATCTCCCGGACTCATGAGAGGCTCCACGACTCGAACGATCCATGCTAGCTTGAAGTATTCTAAATCTCCGATGATCTACCTTGAAGTTGCAAAGACTCAAGCTTTCTCACTCTAAAGAGATGAACACACTAATCTCATGGGCTAGATGAGATGAGGATGAGAGAGTAGTATTTTTGCTTTCTTTTTAAATCATTTTCTCATATTTATTCATCACATAAAGAAAATCTAGTAAGCTTTCTTCAAGAGAGAAGAAGATGATAATGGAAAAGATAATGAGATTATTTTCTTTTGTGATGAATAGAATAAAAGCTATTTGATTGATTTATAAACCATGGTCAAGGATGAGTGGCTAGGATTTAGTAGAGAACAAACTAGAGTTAGGGTTTGGTTGGGTTAAGAATGTGTCATCCAAAATATCTTAAGAATGACAAAACAAAAATCTTCTAGAAGGTGCATGAAGCATCTAACCCAAATCAAACCCTAACCTCAATTAATCATCCTTAAACATGTTTAACAATTAATCATATCATGTCACAATAATATATATCACATATATATTATATATTTGCAGCAAAAGAAAATAATACAATTAACATATATCGCATATATATCAATGTATCATCCAGTGAGAAAATGAAATAATAAAGCGAGCCAATATTAGATAATGTAATACAATATATCATATATATTATTATACATTAAATCATCGAATCAACACTTGATTCGATGATCCGGCCATATCGAATATTACCGACTAATATATCATGTACCGATTCATCGAATCAACACTTGATCCGACGACCCGGTTCATATCTAAATATCGCGAGAATATAATACGGTATCTCATATCGCATTATTCTCAGTCCTGCACATATCACATATGTGCCTCTACTCCGTTTCTCCTGAGCCAAGAAACCTCTGTGTAGGACTCTAAAGAATCGTCAATACGCCGGTAGCAGGTGATCATCATATCAAACACCCACAAGCTGCAAGCGGTCAGCTAAACGTAACAGCCACCCAGGTATTGAGCGATCAGAAGATCAACAAGCTAGCCTGTGCGTTCTCCTGTGAATCCAATCAGTGACACTCCCGTACAGTCCGGTCTGTTCGTCTGATATGTCGCATATCAAGTCTAGGGGTGGTATACGTCAGACCCCAGTATCCGATAAGTCGTGTCGATGTGTGGCTCATAACGGGTCGAGAAACTACTAGTAACACTTACCAGTAAATCTCTATATCAGCCCTGGCCAGGGACTTCCAGTTATAGCCAATCGAACACAGCACAACATCAACTCCCTATACCGGGAGAGACGAATCCCCTCCTATCGCTCATTGCCTCCATGTGAATCGGGACTGTACCCAAAAGCCACAGATTTGCACGCCCTCTTGGACGTGGTAAGGTGGAAATCAAAGCACAGTGGGAATCACACAAGACTCTATGACGATCTCGGGTCTACAGACTACCCTGTACCAGTGTCACCGGAGAACTGCCATCTGACGTGTGGTATATCACTATCTGGGAGTTCTCGGCGAGTCCGTCCAGTGTACCCAGTCTCTACTGAGCACCCGTACACCATCTCTGATGTCAAACACCGATGGATATGGGATCATCCATCACCCATCATATGGGTCAAGATGCGTATACGCTAGTCTACTCTGGTGTATCGATGCCCTGTCTCGATATACTCTCGACTAGGAACAGTTATAGGATGTACTCATCGACTACCGCGGCCCCACTAGTATGATCTCATCATAGTCCCAGTAGTCGAGTACAGATCCTAAGGGCTTTAT
This sequence comes from Agapanthus africanus, assembly GCA_030015575.1. NCBI lineage: Eukaryota > Viridiplantae > Streptophyta > Magnoliopsida > Asparagales > Amaryllidaceae > Agapanthus > Agapanthus africanus. The sequence goes on from CM057340.1 coordinate 227,015,960, forward strand.
CAACATGTGAGAGTAAAACAGTAAACCAATACAAGTCAACATGTTAAGATAAAGTGAAACCAAATAGCATACTATCATGATGAGCAAGAAAGTCATCTCTATATATATCCAAGCATCCATTATAATATACATCATATGTACAACAATGGCCTCTAGGGCATATACATAACTAACACACCGTGCCCGGCTCGGCTCCGGCGACGTCGAAACCCCTAGGAACTATGTCAGATGTCCTAGTACATGTTACAACTTGCACGAACAGGGCCTTGTATTCATCGGGGCTTGCGGTCTTGATTAGGCACTTGGGCCACCTTGGGCTTTGACTCGAAAACAACCATCTTTCTCTATTTTTTTTATAAATTTGTTTTGGGACTTTGCTGTTACTTTTCCATGAGCCGGCGGTCTTTCTTTGCATGTTGGAATAGTC
>CM057340.1:227028886-227048886 GCA_030015575.1 Agapanthus africanus
CTCTGGATATCCGCCGCGCCCAATGAAGTCACCGGTAGGTAATCCGTCCCCTGCCAGGCTCATCGTCAGCAACACGAGCTTCTTGCCCCGGGGTACCCTACCGGGCTCACCATGTACCCGAGACGGTTCATCCAACTCCTCGAAACGGGTCTCGAAAATCACAGCAAACTCATGGTGGACGACACTTACATCAGTAGAAAACCGCAATTTACATATTTTAAAAATATAATAAGTTTAGAAATTTTGCGGCTTTCCCCCGAAATCCAGAATATCACAAAATCTCAAGAAATCCTCATAAATGCATATGCCAATGATAATGAATGCATATGGTGTCAATAATCAAGTTGCGATGTATGATTGATAGATTAGGCATGAACAATTAATATGATGAAGTACATGCACATGAATAGCAATCCTACGATTTCATTTTAAGGAATTAAAGCAATAGCGCAAGTTTAAGTATCAATTATAGTAAAAGGGTTAAATTTAAAGGTTATCTAGTGTGGTGGCATGGCAATTACCAGGGTGTGTGTGTAAGCATGAATAGTGCTCGTGCTGCATATAAAAACCCTGGCAATGGTGCAGGTGTCCTATAGAATGGGTTCGTATATGTATGTCAATATAAGGCATGAATATAGCAAATAATAATACAAGTATTACATCCCTAATTACTAACATTACTAAGAATCTTTTTAAGCTATCAAAACTATCGGGCGACTTGCGCCATCCAACGATAGTCCCCCGTAGATGTTACATCTACTCACCGGAATCCCTAGCTAGTCACGTCCGATCACCGCTTTCCCCTTTCGAGCCGCGTCAGACGTCTCCGCGACCGAACCTGGAATTTACATCAAGACCAAACATAAGGTTACATATCAAGAACGACGCAATTCCCTAACGAAAATACCATAGTTCACAAGCTAGGTACAACGTGCACAAAGTGCGCGGAACACACGCGAAAATCGCAAAACTAACTAAAAATCGTCGATTTGGTCGCCCGGAAAAACTAAAACCCGATTACTCAAAAATCCGCACTCACACATCCTAAATGTCATAGGATATGCCAACAATATAATCTAGATATCGCAATTAATTCTTCACAAAAATTTACATAAAAACCTAGTAAGCTAGAAACTTGCAATTTGGAACAAACATCGAAAATTAGCGACAAAGTTAACACAATCCAACACAACAATCCAAACTAACCCGCTAGCTAGCCATTACACTAATTTTAAACCATTAACTATGCATCAAACCATAATTCCAACACAAACCCTTCTCTTGATTTTTGGCAATTAGCAACAACAATGAAAATTTCACACAAGTTAACTTAGATTAGCATAGCATCAAGCCACTTAAGCAAAGTAACCATATAGATTGATTAAGTAACAACTAGATTAATTAAAAGGATTTAATTAACTAAAACATGGTTTCAAGAAACCCTAGTTAACTCAACCATTAACTTTAAAAAAAACTAGATTAGGATTAACACTAAAATTAACACTAAACAACTAGATTAAAGAATTCTAACCATAGGAACTTAAATGAGTAGAAATTATACCTCAAATTTTATAGATCTAGCAAGAAGAATTTGACTCCAAAGATGCCTCCTTTCACCAAGATTTAAACTAAAGTGGGTGTGAGAAGAGATGGATTAAGGTTTTGTGTTGAATTAGTGAAGGATTTGTTGATTTTTGATGGTTTTTGAGATGAATTTGAGAACAAAAGAGAGGGGAAAATGAAGGGGGAGGGCTGCAGATTTTTGGCCAGAACAATGGAGTTGGGGAGTGGTGTGGGGTGTTGAAAAAGTCTTGGTCAACCCACACCAAACAAGTAAAGACCCATACCTAATAAAAAAAATTCAAAATCCTTAAAAAAAAACACCTCTTTTCTACACAAAAATGAAGTCAAAGAGGCAAGCATTTTTTTTTCTTGGGTTTGCTGGAAAAGGGCCGGCCTAGGGCTGAGGGAAGAGAGAGAGGTGTTTTACAAAAGAAATTTTATGCAAAAAGACCCCCTACAAGTCCAAAATTGCAAGTTTTAGCTTAAAATTCAATAAATTTCGTTTTCCATAATAAAAATTTGTTAAAACTTAAAATAAATTACTAAAAATTTATTTTACAACTAGATTTTAATTAACATAATTTTAAAGCTTAAATTTAGCCCATTTAAATTTGTATTTATCGCTAATTTAATGTATTTTCTTACCGGCTTAAAATAATATTAAAAAATTGAAAAATTAGGGAAAATTTTTAAACGACCACAATTTCATAAGTAACTCATTTGCTACTAAAAACTAGCAATTGCCTATCCAAATTAGGTATAATTAGTCCTAAACTGCAAAATAACAAAAAGGACGGTTTTCGGAAAAATACCGAATTTTCACCGATTTTCAGGAAAACACCAAAACGACTTTTCAAGGCGTTACAATCTTCCCCCCTTAAAGAAATTCGGTCCCCGAATTTAAAAATATAACTACGCGTACCTTCAAAGAGATGGGGATATTTCTTCCTCATCTCGCCCTCGGTCTCCTAGGTGACCTCCTCGCTGCTCGGGCCACGCCAAAGGACCTTGACGGTCGGTATAACTTTCGATCTCAACTTCTTCACCTGCCGATCAAGGATGGCCACCGGCTGCTCTGCAAAAGAAAGGTCGCGCTCTAGCTGGACTGTCGGGTGCTGAATCGCATGCGAAGGGTCGTGAAGGTACTTGCGGAGCATTGAAACATGGAAGACGGGGTGAACATCGGGAAAGCTGGGTGGAAGGGCCAAACGATATGCAACAACGCCAACACGCTCGAGGATCTCGAAGGGACCTACGAATCTAGGGCTAAGCTTCCCCTTTCGCCCAAAACGCATCACGCCCTTCATCGGAGAGACCCTCAGAAAAACATGGTCGCCAACTGCGAACTCTAACCTGCGACGGCGCCTGTCTGCATATGATTTCTGCCTGCTCTGTGCCGCTCTCATCCGGTCTCGGATCAACTGTATCTTCGCTGTCGTCTCCTCAACAAGTTGCGGCCCCAAAATACTGCTCTCACCGAGCTCTGTCCAACAGACGAGCGATCTGCATCTCCTCCCATACAATGCCTCGAAAGGTGCCATCTAAATAGTATCCTGGAAGCTGTTGTTGTAGGAGAACGCCACTAGAGGTAAATGACGATCCCAGCTACCGCCGAAGTCTAAAACGCACGCTCTGAGCATGTCCTCGAGAGTCTGAATGGTCCACTCTGACTGTCCGTCGGTCTGTGGATGAAACGCTGTGCTGAAGCTCAAACGAGTGCCCAAAGCCTCCTGGAGTCTCTGCCAAAGTCGGCTGGTGAACTGGGTGCCTCGATCTGACACGATACAAGTCGTTACGCCATGCAACCGCACGATCTCGTCGATGTAAAGCTGGGCATACTGAGCGAAGCTGAAAGTCGTCTTCACTGGCAGGAAGTGAGCCGCTTTCGTCAATCGATCTACGATCATCCAGATGGAGTCGTACCCTCGACCGGTCCTGGGTAGACCCACAACGAAATCCATCGAAATCTTCTCCCATTTCCACTCCGGAATGGGTAACGGCTGTAGCTTTCCTGCGGGCCTCTGGTGCTCGGCCTTAACTTGCTGACAAGTCAGGCATCTCGATACAAACTCCACAATGTCCCTCTTCATCCTGTCCCACCAGTAGGTCTCTCTCATATCATGGTACATCTTGGTGGAACCGGGGTGGACACTATACACTGATCGGTGTGCCTCCTCAAGAATGTCGCGCCGCAATCCATCAGCATCTGGTACGCACAGTCTAGATCCATATCGTAAAATCCCCTGATCATCAATCACGAACTCGAAAAATCTGCCCTGTCCCATCTGTGCCATGATCTCTGAGCAATGGTCGTCTCTGCGATGTGCCTCATATATACGGTCAAGCAACTGTGGGCGTGCACGAACATGCGCGAGCTGCCCCCCTGTCTGAGTGAACTCGAACTCAACTCGGCTGTCGCATAAAATCTGCCAATCTGCTGACGACTGCCTCTGCACTGCGCGCAAATAGGATAGACTACCCCGGGCCTCCTACTCAACGCATCCGCCACCATATTCGCCTTGCCTGGGTGATATAAGATCTCGCAGTCGTAGTCTTTCACCAACTCCATCCAACGACGCTGTTTGAGGTTCAGGTCTCGCTGCTGAAATATGTATTTTAAGCTCTTGTGGTCTGTGAATATTTGGCACGACTCGCCATATAGGTAATGTCGCCAAATCTTCAATGCAAAGACCACTGCAGCCATCTCCAAATCGTGAGTGGGGTAGTTCTGTACATGCTTCTTTAACTGCCGAGAAGCATATGCGATCACCCGGCCATGCTGCATCAATACGCATCCTAACCCCACTCGTGAAGCATCACAGTAGACCACAAATCCGCCTGATCCCGAAGGCAAAGATAATACCGGCGCCGTAGTCAAATGAGTCCGTAGCTGCTGAAAACTGTGCTCGCACTCCTCCGTCCAAACGAAAGGAACTCCCTTCCGGGTCAAACCGGTCAAAGGTGCAGCTATACGGGAGAAGTCCTGAACAAAACGCCTGTAGTAGCCTGCCAGGCCTAGAAAACTACGGATCTCAATAACCGATGTAGGTCGGGGCCACTGCTGAACAACCTCAATCTTCTTCGGGTCCACACAAATGCCGTCTCTCGTAACCACGTGACCCAAGAATCCGACGCTATCCAGCCAGAATGCACACTTGGAGAACTTTGCGAACAGCTGGTGCTCCCTCAGAGTCTGTAACGTAATCAGCAAGTGCTGCTCGTGCTCCTCTCTGCTCCGGGAGTACACCAAGATATCGTCAATAAACACGATGATGAACAAGTCAAGATACGGCCTGAATGTACAGTTCATCAAATCCATGAATGCTGCTGGGGCGTTGGTGTGTCCGAACGACATCACCAAAAACTCGTAGTGGCCGTAGCGCGTGCGGAAAGCTGTCCTCGGTACATCCTCCTGTCGAACTCGCAGCTGATGGTATCCTGATCATAAGTCGATCCTCGAAAAATACCCTGCACCCTGAAGCTGGTCGAACAAATCATCAATGCGTGGCAACGGATACCTGTTCCGAACAGTAACTTTGTTCAGCTGGCGGTAGTCGATGCATAAGCGCAAACTTCCATCCTTCTTCTTGACAAACAGGACCGGAGCACCCCACGGAGAAACACTAGGTCGAATAAGCCCCTTATCCAACAAATCCTGCAACTGTTCCTTCAGCTCTCGAAGCTCTGCCGGGGCCATCCGATAAGGCAGTATAGAAATAGGCCCCGAGCAGGGAATCAAATCGATGCAGAACTCAACGTCGCGCTCAGGTGGTAGCCCAGGTAGCTCATCAGGGAAAACATCAGGGAACTCACAAACAACCGCGACCCGGTCCAACGGAACCTCTGCAGCTCGAGTATCATAAATATACGCTAAGAATCCCTGACATCCCTTCCGCAAGAGCTGACCAGCGCGAAGAGACGAAATCAAGCTGGGAAGGGTGACGCTGCGGTCTCCCTGAATAACAAGGACTGGCTCTCCCGGAAAGCTAAATATGACTGCCTTCTCACGGCAGTCCACCGAAGCATAACAAGTGGCTAGCCAATCCATGCCCAGAAGCACATCAAAGTCCAACATATCGAGGAGAATCAAATCAACTGATGAATCCCTCTCCCTGATACGAACGGAACACAAACGAAATACAAAACGAGCAACAAACGACTCGGCTACCGGAGTACTAACAACAAGCGGATGATCTAACGACGACGAATCACGGCCCAACATCGGTGCAAAGTGTGTAGAGACGTACGAATATGTGGAACCTGGGTCAAATAATACCCGTGCGTCGAAAGAACAAACTGGCAAGGTACCTGTCACAACGGCATTGGATGCCTGCGCATCCTGTGGTGTCAAAGCAAATACTCGGGCCTGTCCTCCACCGATAGCGGGCTGACCTCGACCTCTGCCTCCTCGTCCTCTCTGAACAGGACCGCCGCGTCCACGGCCTCTGTGTGCACCTAACTGGCGTGGAGCATCGCCGGTGGTAGGAAGTAGGGCTCTCTGAGGAGGGGGTGGTGATGGTGGTAGGGTCACATGCGGAACTGTCGCTGCTCCCTGTCGTCTCGCCGGACAGTCTCTGACAAGATGATGCGGACTCCCGCACCCAAAACACCCAGGCGACGGCTGCTGTCCCTGGGGATAAGAACCATATAACTGTGCCCGACCAAATCCTCTGCCAGGCCCATCTCTCGGAAAAAATCTGGCGCGCTGCCTCTAAGACGGTACATCGGTGCGAATCCTCTTCGGCCCAGAAACGGCCGAAGTCTGTGATATGCGTGCCTCCATCCGTAACGCCGTATCCATAGCAGCTGAATAAGTGTCGTAGTGCTGGGCGCCAATGGCAAGATATAGCTGGGCATCAAGTCCCTGTACGAACCGCTTCACCATCTTCTCTTCGGTATCCACCAAATACGGAGCATATCGGGATAACTGTGTAAACTGGATGTCATACTCAGACACCATCATCCCAGGTGTCTTGACTAAGGCCTCGAAGCTACGAGCTCTGGCGTCACGAACGCTCTCTGGGAGGAAACGAGCTAGAAAGACCGCTGTAAACTCGGCCCACGTCATAGGCGGTAGACCTGCAGCTCGACCTCTCAAGACTGACTCCCACCATGTCTGCGCGAGACCCTCTAGTCGGAAACTCGCAAGCTCTACCCATCGATCATCCGAACATCTCAGCGAACGGCAGATCCTGGCTAAACTGTCAAGGAACGTCTGTGGGTCCTCCGCTGCCTCGGTGCCGGTGAATACTGGAGGTCTCAGCCTCATGAAATCCTGTAGTGAAACCGGGATGGTCACGGTGGTAGTAGTAGGAGCAGGTATCATGGTCGTCTATGATGTAGTAGGTGCGTCATCCGGCCTCGGTGTACGACTGGCTGCAACTAGGGATCCTACCATCTGACGTAGCTCCTGCATGCCCCCTATCATCTGTCGCAACTCCTCCATACCAGTCTCGAGCCTATCCATACGGCCTGGGGAAGGTCGATCGGTCTGTCCCTGCGGCGTAGGCATACCCCCCTGCTCAGTCCTAGTCTCGGACGAGCCAGCTCGAATCTCGTCTCGGGCGGCAGCCCTCTGTGCCCTCGTAGCCTTCGGCGTCATAGTGACTGTTACAGGAAAACGGATAGTAAGGACAGTGCAATAGGATCATAGGATACACGGAATTGAAGAAGGAATTTTCAAGCAACTATATCCTAAAGTCACTTAGGCGGAGTACCGTATCGCAAGTATGCCGCGGACATACACACGCTACGTTACCCTACTTAAGTCACTTACTCCATCTACCAAGGGTCATCCTACACTCAAAAAGGTAAAACCTATCGCTTTAATACCAACTTTGTCACGACCCGCAGGGTACGGAACGTGACTGGCACTTAAGTTTACGAAACGTCTCAAGACGTCCGTAAAATAAGTAAGCCAAAGCCCAGAAAACCAAAACCAAATAAGCAAAAGAGTGAAGAGAACCCAATCAATTGAAAGCGAGTTTATCAAATAAGTCATATAAAACCTTTTTTTAAAAACAATATCAATTTTTCCGAAAATTTCGGCAGAGTCTCCTTTGTAAATACTGGCCCCCAAAATGGGTACAACAAAAAAAAATATATATGAATCCAACAAATAAGGCATCCCCAAGCGGGAGCTAGCTCTTCGCCACAAGGCGGTCACAAATCCCACGCAATATAAAGCAACAACATGCGAAATAATCATAATGAAGCATAAGAAAAACATCATGTCGGCTCAAGTGAGCTCGACCCCAAAATACAGCATAAAAGTCCACAAACCTCACAGTCTCATCTCTAGGTCAATATACAATAATACTGGTAGATACAGTAGATGGAGTACACTAGATACAAAGAATATAAAAGGTGGTACAAAAATAGTAATATAACCCACCTAAGAGCAAAACCTCGAGTCCAGGCAAAAGAGGCAAAAGAAGCAAGTGCGCCCGCCGCTACTGTACTGACGGAGCGGACCTGCAAAAGGCTGTGGCACAACGGGGGTGAGTTGCCAACTCGTGAGTAATAAATAACATCTACACAGGCTATCGAAAGCATGCACACAAGTATCCTAGCATCTAAAATACAGGTAAGGCTGGATGCACTAGCAGGTGTGTATACAACATCAGTGTACTAGCGGGTGTATGTATGCAACATGAATATCTGAGGTCTCAATAGGTATATATAAGAAACATTTTATCTCTTTTTTTGATTTTGAAACTCTTTTAAAATGCCAGCATAATACTCATAGAATCGACAACAATCTGTGTCCAGCAACGACACCTAAAAACTGTCTCAAATCTCATAAATCCATGTCATAGTGTCTCTGGCCTCAGCCGTCCGGCTGACCCATCTCAATATCAATATCTCATCCTCTCGCGGCTCCTGTCGGTATCCTCTGGATATCCGCCGTGCCCAATGAAGTCACCGGTAGGTAATCCGTCCCCTGCCAGGCTCATCGTCAGCAACACGAGCTTCTTGCCCCGGGGTACCCTACCGGGCCCACCATGTACCCGAGACGGTTCATCCAACTCCTCGAAACGGGTCTCGAAAACCACAGCAAACTCATGGTGGACGACACTTACATCACTAGAAAACCGCAATTTACATATTTTAAAAATATAATAAGTTTAGAAATTTTGCGGCTTTCCCCCGAAATCCAGAATATCACAAAATCTCAAGAAATCATCATAAATGCATATGCCAAAGATAATGAATGCATATGGTGTCAATAATCAAGTTGCGATGTATGATTGATAGATTAGGCATGAACAATTAATATGATGAAGTACTGTAAGTCTACGCTAGCGCCCCGGCCGTCTACAGACGCCAAATGCGGAACAAAAACTTTTTAACTGGCGCTATCGTATACTTTAACCCGGATCTTCCATTATTGCTAAACTAACTAACTGTAAAGAGTGTAGAAAGGTTATACCGAACGATCCGAGTCCTTCGTTCTTTAACCATCATCCCACGCTCCGTTGCGGCTGCTCCGATCTCTTCGATCTCCGATCTGCTCGTCCAGGTGGCACCACATCACTGATTCTTTAAACGGGCTCCCGCCTCTGACTTGAGGCAACTCGTCGTCAAGTTTGCTAGAAGAGACGATCAAGAATGATGTAGAGAATGAGTAGATGACTTTGTCTCGTTCCGTCCAAAACTGTGGACGGACGGTTAATGAAGTTGCCGAGGGAATTGGGTAATGGAATGAAATGAACTGTAAAATTCCATGCACCCCAAATACTATCATAATCTTTTTCTCCAAATGAAACATCAAGTGAGAGAGAGAGGAGGGGGCCGGCCTCTTATAGCAAAGAGGGAGGTGACCGTAGGAGAGGGGGGGTAACCATAAGCAAATATCATAATGTGAACACAAAATAATATCTTAAGGAAAACAAGAAATGGTTAAAATCAAAGCATGAGTCACAAGACACCTCACCAAATTCTAGAACCTTCTAGAACCTTCTAGAAGCATGACTCACCCTCATCCAAGAAAAGATAAATCCGTCTTTAACCGAATGTTAAAAGACGGCTGATAGAAAACTGGAAACTGGCAACTTCCAAAAGTGATCCTGAAACGACTTTCAGGATAACCCCGTAACTGTATAAATATACCCGCATTTGTATTACGACCGAATACAAATGCAACTGAGACAAAGATATTATACCTACTCAATACAATACTCGGATCCGGCTTAAACCAAAGCCGACCAGTATCATCTGCCCGAAAACTGACACGTGCGTAAACGCACGTGCATTTTCCGAACCCTGCCATAAAACCATACGGCCTCTACAACGTTTCGCCCGAACTTGGGAAACTGTCTGTGGGGGACTCTAATGACTCGTCAGTACCCTGGCAGTGGGTTTAACCACAAACCGTCAGCGGCACTAGCTATGCGTAACGGCTGCCCATGGACTGACCTCAAGGAAGGCTGATGAGCGAACTCAAGGGAGGCCGATGAGCGAACTCATCCAGAAACCCTACTGAGCCTAACAGTGACAATGTATATACAGTCCGGTCCGTTTGTCAATGAGTATCGCATATCCGCCTAGGGGGCTAGTAACGTCAGACCCCCAATAGCAGTATAAGTCGTGTCGGAGTGTAGCCCAATAACACCCTGAGATACTACTGGAGTACCTACCAGTAAATCTCCTGCCATGGCCATGGACTTTGTGTAATGGCTCTCCTAGACACAGCACGACCTCGCCCCCAATACCGGGAGAGACGAATCCTCTGCCGATCCGCTCACGTGCCTCCATATGGCTCGGGACTGTACCCAAAAGCTACCTGTTTGCACGACTCCTTTGAGCCGTGGTAGGGTAGAAATCAAAGCATAGTGGGAACTCACACGAGACAAATGACGACCTCAGGTCGATGAACTAACCTGTACACATGTCACCAGGGAATTGCTATCTGACGATAGGTATAGTACTAACTAGCAGATTCCCGGCGAGTCCTGTCCGGTGTACTCATAACCCAATGAGCACCTGTATACATCTTAGGTGATCCAACTGACACCAGCGGCTTGTGAGACCGGCCACCGCCCCTCGTCGGGGTCTCGACTGTACACACTAGTCTACTCCGGAGTATCGATGCCCTGTCTCGAAACTCCCATGACTAGGGACCACAATTAAGGATATGCATATAAACTACCCAACTCTCACTTATATGATCGCCATCATACTGTTGGTAGTAAAGCAAGATCCTAAGGGCTCTATCAAAGTGTAACATGCAATCAGTCACCTGAACATGTACACGACTGATAAAGGCAAATCAGATAGCATACTATCATCTCGAGTAAGACTGTCCTACCGGTATAGGTCCTCCGCAATCATTGCAATCACATACCTGCGATCCAATAATTGACTATGAGGGCACTATCTCCAACAATCTCCCACTTGCACTCAAGGCTAATTATTGCGATGTCGACTACTCACAGCCCGTGTGAAACCGAACATCCAACTCCTCTACTAATCAGTTTCACAAAGCCCGTTTGTAAAACTATTGTGTTCGAGAAATAGCCTCAGTGAGTGGATCCGCCTAGATGTTTCTTTCTATATCTCTCTTAATCTCAAGTTCGCGGAGAAAGCCATCTCCCGAATTGAGTAATACCTGTCTTAGAATATGTCTGGATATCTGATGGGACCTAGTTCATAAATGAACTCCAAATCCAAACTTCTTAGACTGTATCGATCACTGAACCTAATCAGTATCGGGCACCATGCCACCCACAGTATCATCTTGAACCACCTGTCCATAATACTGTCCCTCTTCGTTAGAGGGAAAACTATAACTCTGACAATCACTCTGTCAACCATGTCACCTTTGAAGCCTGGAATGATAATCGTCTCCCGAAGGAGGCTGTCATCATCAAATCCGTAGAACATCCACTTATGTTCTAAAACTGCTTCCTTATGTCTCTCCAGGATTGGATTAATACAAACTTATCGCATCTAGTGCAAAAACAACATTTGGTGTGGTACTTGACATCTCATGATTGACTCAATTGCCTAAGCAAGTGATCTGCCAATCATGCACAGCCCTCTCCCCTTTAGTCTATACGACACCTTTAGAGAGGGTGACTCCATATCCTGCAGGTACACGACCATGCTAGGAGTCAACTATTCTAAAAACCATTACAATATCTGTCAAAGTACCCACATTGGGAAACTACCCAAATCCAGATCTAAAACCATAGATCCAGAAACCAGAATGTCAAATATTATATCCATATCCTGTCTGGAGAAACAACTGTGTGACGACCACAGTACAACCGATCGTAGTATAGGAATTTTACTTCCCACTCTGTGTATGTCATCTAGATACCATGACATCACACCCTACTACCTTCTTAACAGATCCATCCCCTATTCTGATTGAAGTCAAACCCATGACTGTCATATCAAAATTAGATGATCTATCTCCGCTATAACTGCTCTAGTCTATAAATAGACATAAGCTACTTGCCCACTAAACTTCCGCTGCTCCCACTGACTACGACAACCCTCCTACCGGGTCTCATATCCTGGAACAACAGTAGTGTCAAATCTGGGTATATAATAACCTCCCTGTCATCGTCCTTGAGGCTACCGGAGTACCTCTTGGGTGTTTGAGGTTACCCATCATATCTGCGGAGTGGCTATTGGAATGTCAAACCTGATTGAATATATAGGTCCTATTAAATTTTCCGTAATCGTTCGCGGTTCTGGAATCACTTCCAGTTCTACCATACTCCCACTACTGTTTTCTGAAAAAGATCCATTTTTACTAAAACTGTGGCGAGTCAAGAACAATATTACTATTGATCTTCCAAATGGTAGAATATCAACCCTCGTCATAGCCAGGGTCAACCCACAAACAGCCATTACAGAAACGTGCCCTGAGTTATCCAGTGTCTGGTTTTAAGCATAAGCTGGACAACTCCCCATACCTTAATATCTTTTAAGGTACGATCCATTCTATATCCAATATAGAAACTTTGGCACTTATTTAATTGGAACCATATTCAATCATGCAGCTGTCTCCAGTGCATATCAACTTAATGGAAAAAGGCTAATCAGCATTACTCAACTTAGGAATCCATCCAATTATGAGTAACCTGAACGAGAAACACGTTTCTCAAAACCATTACTATCATCTGAATACCAATCACAAGAATCTACATCTTCGATCTCTTTGAAGAATCCCGATACTTGTGACATGTGGTTCTCTACTTTATTCTTATACCCACAACTTTTCAAAACTTAGACCTTGTATTTCTTATGAAACACTTGTCTAAATACTAGAGAAGTTATAAGTAAATAGAACATAGTACGAGGACCTACCCCTTTGTCCTGATGGACACTTGGACAACATACAATACTCTGTATAAGTCCGCTGAGTTGAACAACTCATAACCTGTGCGTCGTAGGTTGAAAACTGTACCCTGGCGATTTCCTCAAATATCACCAATTACAACGAATTCCGATATAATGAGGATGATCACCTAATTCCCAATATCTTACTCCCACTCATCATCTGTAAAACCATACAGATATGAGAATGAAACCTGGTAAATACATACCCTTGGAGTAAGTGTCTAATCGGGAAAACAGTTTTTCTTTAACAATGCACTGAAACATGAAAATGTTTCGTAGGGGTATCCTGGTATTCATAGTAATGCCTCTTCCATAATCCAATTCATGACTTCAACCGTATATTTTATTGCCATCTCTCCAAATCCCTTTATTTGTCTTTAGTCGTTACCTTCTGTACACCATCGTTAGGCTAAATGGTTTTCTTCCTTCCCTACCGTTCGGCACCAGCCTATGGTTTGGAAGAAGACTATCCAGTAAGCATAACAGGTGTACTCTCCTAAATCAAGGAGTACTCGTATCTTGAGAGAAGGCGACGATAAAAGACAATTGAATAATACCTTATTCTTTTAAAGGTGAAATAGGAGTGGCGATGAAGTACACGGTTTTGGTCGTGAATGATATCAGTCGCAATTTACTTTGCCCTCTTTCTAATCCCTTTATTTTGTCTTTACATATTACCTTCTGCACACCCTACTTAGGCTAATTGGTTTTCTTCATTCCCTACCTTTCGGCACCTTCCTATGGTTTGGAATAAGACTATCCAATAAGCGTAATAGGTGTACTCTCCTAAACCAAGGAGCTCTCGCAACCTGAGAGAAGGTGATAATAAAAGACAACTGAATAAACCAATTCTATTTCTCCTGAACCTGGATCCATCCTCGAAGAAGTCCCTTCGAGTTCGTATATAACCATACGATGGATCTATCCAATGGAAGTGGATGTCCATAGTAATACGGGTGTTCTGAGAAATGCAAAGGGTAAAAGAAGGAGTGGCAATGACTTATGCAACATAGACAATCCAAAAGCCAGTATTTTAAGAAGGTTCGGTCAACCTGGTTACTGAGTCATAGTCTAGGGTCGGTCAAAAGTCGCTGCCAAAGAGAGAGAGAGAAAAGAAACACTCTGCGTGCACTCTAACCTAGATCAGAATGGTTATCACTTTATCTAATCCGGAAACCTCCCACTGTCCTGTCAAATTCTCCCCCAAACCTGAAAGAAGAATCAATCGGGATCACCCGAAGAGTAAACCAATTCATCAGTGGGAATCGGGATCCAACTCTCATCGCATGATAACGTGATGGAATGCATCCACGTTACTCATACTCCAGAAGGTATGCGCATACTTGGCAAGTTTCAGTTTCTTTAGAAACTCCCGATCTAATTTTTGCCCCATGCTCTTATGACCTTGGCGTATGTCAACAAATCATAAGTCACATGTCAAGTTCTGCCCGTCATTATCTTGTTAATTTGAACCCACCCGTACATACCCTTGACGTATGCCAACAAGGTAATACGACTGTCCCAAACCAACTCATCTATCTATGCAACAAATGAATACCCAGCAGCTACCAAACACTATGCCTTGACGTATGCCAACAAACATAGCTTGAATACTACTGACCATCCATAAGAAACGACGGAGGGCTACGGCTGGTTTTTGGCGAAAAACCTTTAGCGTAATGAACTTGATCTCGTTGAAGGAACCTGATAGCTTTTTTAAAATATAGTGGCGAAAACCTTTGCTAAAGAGGTCACTCCCGGTGAAGGGATCTCGGCTCTTTCCTCGTGGAATGAGGTGCAGGATATTCCACTGAATACCGCGATGCAAAGCAACTTGTAATCGACTATAGTGAAGTTATTACCCTGACGCAAACTTCTGCCCAAGGGGTCAGTCCCGGTGAAGGGATATCGGCCCTTGCCCCGTCGAATGAGGTGCAGGATATTCCAACTGAATATCTCTATGCAAAACAAAAGGAAACGTCTTTGCAATAACACTTTTTAAATTGTTCCAACAACATCAAACAGGTTTTTTTTACTTTGCATTGATCAGAATCAACGCAGTCCCATCAATCAATCACACCAGAAAAGAACGAAAATAAAATGTACGTATATGCCATCCGCATTCGTCACTGGGTCCCGTCATCACCCGTTAGGTTACTTAACTAACGACAGAGCGGGGACTGGACTAGCGTGGGTGTAAAACATATACAACATCTAATAATATATAAACCAATATACAATAATCGCTCCAGGCGTGATAATATGCAACATTACAGAAAAGTAATAAGCAACACAGAACAATACAGATAATCTGGGATCCCCGAGTTTCACAGAGCCGCTGCTGAAACCCGACGTTCCCCTGTCGTGTGGATAGCCTGTGCAATGAAACCTAGACCCCTACGGGTGCGGCAAGTTACCCGCCAAAACCTGAAGCGAGGCAGCCCCCTACAGCATAGTGAATGGACCACCCTGCACTCCACGGAATCCGGTAATCTTGGGCACCCCTCCTTGGGTCAACCTGTACCCCCTACGAGTGCGGCGAATAGTCTGCCAATTCTAGAGTGGGGCCCCTCTGCCCCTCAAAGCCATGAGATGCGGACCCGTTGCCCCCCAGAACCCGGCTATCCGTGCACTCCGTCGCGGGGTAAAACCAAGTACAGTAATGAAAAATAGTACAACAGGTACATCGACCGCAACCTGGTCGTGCCCCAAAAGAATATAATACAACAGGCAGTGATGGCAGTCCACAAGTTGGACGCTCGCCCCGCAATATCAAATGTACAAATAAACTCAAACTGTACTACCATTGCACACTGCTATCCACCACGACAAATCCGCAACATCACAGCACAACACAGAACATCAACGTGAATGTCACGTTCGCAAACCCGTCTAAAAGAACTATAGCAATCAGACGCGGTTTACCGATCAAATGACATTCCCGGTCGGAGATATAATGTAAGCACTGTAAACTAACATGTTTAAATTTCGATCGACAAAATATCATAAAGTGGGCCCCACGCAAATCTGGAGAACAGTAACAAAACCTGGGCCCAAAAGATATATACCAAAAACCCCAATTTCCAACATGGAATGCACTGTAGAAAACTGAGTGAGTGATCCCACTTTCCTGCGGCGGATCCGCGGCCAAACCCTAGCTGGGGCCGCGGATCCGCGGCGGAACAGTGGATTCACTTCCTCGAATTTCTACAGTATTCCTCAAAAACCCTGCTTGATTTTCTGGTATGTGTAAAATTAATTTTGGAAGCCATTTAAAATCGACAGAAACTGTCAAGCTTGGATTTTGCAGTTTTTGATTTCCGGTTCGATCGATGTTTTAAACGCGTTAGCACAAGTTAGTATAGCAAAATGGTGAGTCTCTGATACCACTGTAAGTCTACGCTAGCGCCCCGGCCGTCTACAGACGCCAAATGCGGAACAAAAACTTTTTAACTGGCGCTATCGTATACTTTAACCCGGATCTTCCATTATTGCTAAACTAACTAACTGTAAAGAGTGTAGAAAGGTTATACCGAACGATCCGAGTCCTTCGTTCTTTAACCATCATCCCACGCTCCGTTGCGGCTGCTCCGATCTCTTCGATCTCCGATCTGCTCGTCCAGGTGGCACCACATCACTGATTCTTTAAACGGGCTCCCGCCTCTGACTTGAGGCAACTCGGTCGTCAAGTTTGCTAGAAGAGACGATCAAGAATGATGTAGAGAATGAGTAGATGACTTTGTCTCGTTCCGTCCAAAACTGTGGACGGACGGTTAATGAAGTTGCCGAGGGAATTGGGTAATGGAATGAAATGAACTGTAAAATTCCATGCACCCCAAATACTATCATAATCTTTTTCTCCAAATGAAACATCAAGTGAGAGAGAGAGGAGGGGGCCGGCCTCTTATTGCAAAGAGGGAGGTGACCGTAGGAGAGGGGGGGTAACCATAAGAAAATATCATAATGTGAACACAAAATAATATTTTAAGGAAAACAAGAAATGGTTAAAATCAAAGCATGAGTCACAAGACACCTCACCAAATTCTAGAACCTTCTAGAACCTTCTAGAAGCATGACTCACCCTCATCCAAGAAAAGATAAATCCGTCTTTAACCGAATGTTAAAAGACGGCTGATAGAAAACTGGAAACTGGCAACTTCCAAAAGTGATCCTGAAACGACTTTCAGGATAACCCCGTAACTGTATAAATATACCCGCATTTGTATTACGACCGAATACAAATGCAACTGAGACAAAGATATTATACCTACTCAATATAATACTCGGATCCGGCTTAAACCAAAGCCGACCAGTATCATCTGCCCGAAAACTGACACGTGCGTAAACGCACGTGCATTTTCCGAACCCTGCCATAAAACCATACGGCCTCTACAACGTTTCGCCCGAACTTGGGAAACTGTCTGTGGGGGACTCTAATGACTCGTCAGTACCCTGGCAGTGGGTTTAACCACAAACCGTCAGCGGCACTAGCTATGCGTAACGGCTGCCCATGGACTGACCTTAAGGGAGGCTGATGAGCGAACTCAAGGGAGGCCGATGAGCGAACTCATCCAGAAACCCTACTGAGCCTAACAGTGACAATGTATATACAGTCTGGTCCGTTCGTCAATGAGTATCGCATATCCGCCTAGGGGGCTAGTAACGTCAGACCCCCAATAGCAGTATAAGTCGTGTCGGAGTGTAGCCCAATAACACCCTGAGATACTACTGGAGTACCTACCAGTAAATCTCCTGCCATGGCCGTGGACTTTGTGTAATGGCTCTCCTAGACACAGCACGACCTCGCCCCCAATACCGGGAGAGACGAATCCCCTGCCGATCCGCTCACGTGCCTCCATATGGCTCGGGACTGTACCCAAAAGCTACCTGTTTGCACGACTCCTTTGAGCCGTGGTAGGGTAGAAATCAAAGCACAGTGGGAACTCACACGAGACAAATGACGACCTCAGGTCGATGAACTAACCTGTACACATGTCACCAGGGAACTGCTATCTGACGATAGGTATAGTACTAACTAGCAGATTCCCGGCGAGTCCTGTCCGGTGTACTCATAACCCAATGAGCACCAGTATACATCTTAGGTGATCCAACTGACACCAGTGGCTTGTGAGACCGGCCACCGCCCCTCGTCGGGGTCTCGACTGTACACACTAGTCTACTCCGGAGTATCGATGCCCTGTCTCGAAACTCCCACGACTAGGGACCACAATTAAGGATATGCATATAAACTACCCAACTCTCACTTATATGATCGCCATCATACTGTTGGTAGTAAAGCAAGATCCTAAGGGCTCTATCAAAGTGTAACATGCAATCAGTCACCTGAACATGTACACGACTGATAAAGGCAAATCAGATAGCATACTATCATCTCGAGTAAGACTGTCCTACCGGTATAGGTCCTCCGCAATCATTGCAATCACGTACCTGCGATCCAATAATTGACTATGAGGGCACTATCTCCAACAGTACATGCACATGAATAGCAATCCTACGATTTCATTTTAAGGAATTAAAGCAATAGCGCAAGTTTAAGTATCAATTATAGTAAAAGGGTTCAATTTAAAGGTTATCTAGTGTGGTGGCATAGCAATTACCAGGGTGTGTGTGTAAGCATGAATAGTGCTCGTGCTGCATATAAAAACCCTGGCAATGGTGCAGGTGTCCTATAGAATGGGTTCGTATATGTATATCAATATAAGGCATGAATATAGCAAATAATCATACAAGTATTACATCCCTAATTACTAACATTACTAAGAATCATTTTAAGCTACCAAAACTATCGGGCGACTTGCGCCATCCAACGATAGTCCCCCGTAAATGTTACATCTACTCACCGGAATCCCTAGCTAGTCACGTCCGATCACCGCTTTCCCCTTTCGAGCCGCGTCTGACGTCTCCGCGACCGAACATGGAATTTACATCAAGACCAAACATAAGGTTACATATCAAGAACGACGCAATTCCCTAACGAAAATACTATAGTTCACAAGCTAGGTACAACGTGCACAAAGTGCGCGGAACACACGCGAAAATCGCAAAACTAACTAAAAATCGTCGATTTGGTCGCCCGGAAAAAATAAAACCCGATTACTCAAAAATCCGCACTCACACATCCTAAATGTCATAGGATATGCCAACAATATAATCTAGATATCGCAATTAATTCGTCACAAAAATTTACATAAAAACCTAGTAAGCTAGAAACTTGCAATTTGGAACAAACATCGAAAATTAGCGACAAAGTTAACACAATCAAACACAACAATCCAAACTAACCCGCTAGCTAGCCATTACACTAATTTTAAACCATTAACTATGCATCAAACCATAATTCCAACACAAACCCTTCTCTTGATTTTTGGCAATTAGCAACAACAATGAAAATTTCACACAAGTTAACTTAGATTAGCATAGCATCAAGTCACTTAAGCAAAGTAACCATATAGATTGATTAAGTAACAACTAGATTAATTAAAAGGATTTAATTAACTAAAACATGGTTTCAAGAAACCCTAGTTAACTCAACCATTAACTTTAAAAAAAACTAGATTAGGATTAACACTAAAATTAACACTAAACAACTAGATTAAAGAATTCTAACCATAGGAACTTAAATGAGTAGAAATTATACCTCAAATTTTATAGATCTAGCAAGAGGAATTTGCCTCCAAAGACGCCTCCTTTCACCAAGATTTAAACTAAAATGGGTGTGAGAAGAGATGGATTAAGGTTTTGTGTTGAATTAGTGAAGGATTTGTTGATTTTTGATGGTTTTTGAGATGAATTTGAGAACAAAAGAGAGGGGAAAAATGAAGGGGGAGGGCTGCAGATTTTTGGCCAGAACAATGGAGTGGGGGAGTGGTGTGGGGTGTTGAAAAAGTCTTGGTCAACCCACACCAAACAAGTAAAGACCTATACCTAATAAAAAAAATCCAAAATCCTTAAAAAAAACACCTCTTTTCTACACAAAAATGAAGTCAAAGAGGCAAGCATTTTTTTCTTGGGTTTGCTGGAAAAGGGCCGGCCTAGGGCTGAGGGAAGAGAGAGAGGGGTTT
>CM057340.1:227056386-227058886 GCA_030015575.1 Agapanthus africanus
ACACGGCCGCCGCCGCGCCCGAACCCGAATGCCCGTGCCCACCGTGCCAAGACAAACGTCAATGCAAAACGGTGCGTGAAGGGTCACGAGGATCGGACGAGGCGGCTCCGCCGAGCCCGAAAGAAGCACGCGTCTCGAAAGCCGAAAAAGGCAGGAAGCGCCAACCGGCGGGCTGCAGTGGGCCGCACCGGCGGGTCCCGGGGTGGGCCTCCCGGCGGGGCCGAGCCACGTTCCCAAGGGCGGTGCACGGCGCTTTGCCCCACACCGCGCCATGGCCCCTGCCCATGAGCCATGGCATGCACCGAGAGCCAAGCAAGCACCTCCCTCCTACTATAGTTTAGGAGGGAAATCCCTAGAAATAACCTCGGGGGTCCAAAGTGTCTCTGTGGCCATACAAAATTTTTCCATGGTTCCGGGCACGGTGGGAATGGTGCAGGGCACGGCATGGTGCGTGCTGCACCGTGCCTGGTGCGACCTGCACCGTGCTTGGCGCGTGCTGCACCGTGCCCAACAATGGGCCAATGAGCCAAGAATGAACCGGGCGCCTCCCACCTACTATAGTTTAGGGAGGAAACCCCTAGAAATGACCCCGGTGGTCCAAAGTGTCTCTGTGGCCATACAAAATTTTTCTATGGTGCCGGGCACGGTGGGCATGGTGCAGGGCATGGCATGGTGCGTGCTGCACCGTGCCTGGTGCGACCTGCACCGTGCCTGGCGCGTACTGCACCGTGCCCAGCAACGGGCCAATGAGCTAAGAATGAACCGGGCGCCTCCCACCTACTATAGTTTAGGAGGGAACCCCCTAGAAATGACCCCGGGGGTCCAAAGTGTCTCTGTGGCCATACAAAATTTCTCCATGGTGCCGGGCACGGCACGGTGCGGTGCTGCACCGTGCCTGGTGCGTGCTTCACCCAGCCCGGTGCGATGCAGCACCGTGCCCGGTGCGGGGCCCGCGGCCCACGAGCCAAGACATGCATCCGGCCGCTGCGCGGGCCGGAATTCCCGCCGAACGGAGCCGACAATGAGCCGCCACATCAGGCCCGCGCCCGCGCGAGGCGCTAAGGTGCGAATCCGCGTAAATCGCGACGCGGCGCTGGTAGGCGCGCGCACGTGTGGGGATTTTTAGGGACATTCCTCGAGACGCGAGCGCCCGCGGGGCAGTCTCGCGCCGTGCCGGCACTGTGCCACCGACGGATCGGGCCGCCGCTCGGGCCGGAATTCCCGCCGAACGGAGCCGACAATGAGCCGCCGCGTTAGGCCCGCGCGCGCGCGAGGCGCTAAGGCGTGAAGGTGCGAATCCGCGTAAATCGCTACGCGGCGCGGGCGGGCGCGCGCGCGTGTGCGGATTTTTAGGGACATTCCTCGAGATGCGAGCGCCAGCGGGGCAGTCTCGCGCCGTGCCAGCGCCGTGCCCCCGACGGATCGGGCCGCCGCGTCAGGCCCGCGTGCGCGCGAGGCGCTAAGGCGCGAAAGCGCGAATCCGCGTATATCGCGACGCGGCGCGGGCGGGAGCGCGCGTGTGGGGATTTTTATGGACATTCCTCCTGACGCGAGCGCCCGCGGGGCAGTCTCGCGCCGTGCCGGCGCCGTGCCACCGACGGATCGGGCCGCCGCGCGGGCCGGAATTCCCGCCGAACGGAGTCGACAATGAGCCGCCGCGCGCGCGAGACGCGAGTTCGCGTAAATCGCGACGTGGCGCGCCCGTGGGTTTTTTTTAGGGACATTCATCAAGTCGTGAGCGCCCCGCGGGGCAATCTTGCGCCGCGCCGGCACCGTGGCACCGGTGGATCCGGCGTCGCATGCGCCGGAAGTCTCGCCGAAAGATGCAAATAATGAGCCGCCGCGTCGAGCCCCCACATGCGCGCGCGTGGGGACTTTTTATGCAAATTCCGCAAAACATGAGAGCCCAAGGGACCCGGTTTGGCCTCCGTGATGTGGGGCCCGCGCCGCCCAAGATCCCGCAGCGAACTATCCGCGGGCCCCACTGCCGGCTCCGCGCCGGACGACGACACGGGTTGCCCGGACCGGTCCCGCTCCCGTCGGGCCCGGCCGTAGTCCCAAAAACATTGCCTGGCATAATGCCATGTGCCGTGTCATGGCCCTTGCCCAAGAGCCATGGCATGAACCGAGCAAGCCCCTCCCACCTACTATAGTTTTCTGGGGAATCCCCTAGAAATGACCCTGGGGGTCCAAAGTGTCTCTGTGGCCATACAAAATTTCTCCATGGTGCCGGGCACGGTGGGTATGGTGCCGGGCACGGCACGACACGGTGCAGCACCGTGCCTGGTGCGGTTCAGCCCCGTGCCTGGTGCGGTGCAGCACCGTGCCTGGTGCGGTGCCCACTAGCCGAGAATGCACCGAGCGCCTCCCACCTATAATAGTTTAGGAGGGAAACCCCTATAAATGGCCCCGAGGGTCCAAAGTGTCTCTATGTCCATACAAAATTTCTCCATGGTGCCGGGCACGGTGGGCACGGTGCCGGGCACGGCGTGGTGCGGTG
>CM057340.1:227063886-227071386 GCA_030015575.1 Agapanthus africanus
TACGGGTGAATAGTGCTATAAATAAAATGGTCGACATGTGATCGTGATATGAGGCATGATATGCTAGGATATTGATATTAGGCCGTATCGGGCGATGTATACCCCTTTATTATGATATGTGCTGACGATATCGGTTTGTACGAGATTGTCGATCAGTAGTCAGATCATGAGTATATTGAGGATATCAGTATTGTACTAGACGTAGATCAGTACCCCGATCATGATATTTGATAAAGAGGATACCAGGTGAATAGTATGATGAATGTGATATTGACCCGTACCCAGATTTGGGGATGCCGTACGACGGATTTACGTACGAGCTATATTTTGATGATTGATCCGCACTCATGACTTGGGATGTCTGGTTATGGATATGATATTATTGAGGCGGGATCACCGACTATACATATACAGGTATGTATATGTATCGACTCAGATGATAGATGGTTTCCTTACCTGTAGTCCAGCTTGTTAGCTTAGCCCTTTAGTTTAGTTTAGTTGTTAGATTAGATTCGATTCTCACCTATTTCAAAACTAACGAATAGTGGGTATTTTAAAAGACAGCCCAAGGGATCCTACGGATATTTCAAAAGACGTATCTTTTCATAAAAACACCGTGGCCCCTATTTTCAAAACCCCATGATTCGTGTTATTTCAAAAGGCACCATTTGTAGGACTTATATTAGATTAATGCAGATTAGTTATAGTTGCGTCTAGTATTCAGCTCCCGCTCATTATTGAGGTTCGCTTCGCATCACATGCTTATATTATGTTTCATACTCCATTATTGATATCATGCTGTTAGGACACCAGCACCATTACCGATGATGCGTATGTACCACGTACACTTACTTGCCGGCTCACACACATCTTCATCGGTAATTTCCATGTCACGTACACCTTAGAAAATATTATTGCTTGACATAGCATGTTAGCTAATAGTTTAGACATGATATTAGCGTACTTGCCTTATATGTTAGTTTAGACATTATAGTTATTACCTGCTACTTCATGCATACTGTTATTCATTGTTATGCCGCATTCATGGATTCTCATGCATATATTCACTACTTTACGTGTTATTGAGGTTTCGGATTCGGATTTCCATGAGATTTTCTGGATTTGGAGGAAAACTGCAAAAACATAAATAAACCTTTTCTCTCTCTTAAAATAAAAAGTGCGGTTTTCCCATGATGTATGAGTCGTCCACCATGAGTTTGCTAATGGATTTCGAGACCCGATTCGAGGAGAGGGATGAACCGTTTCGGGTACATGGTGGACCCGGTAAGGTACCCCGGGGCAAGAAGCTCGTGATGATGACGATGTGAGCCTGGCAGGGGAGCACTACCTACCGGTGATATTACCCGACCCGTCGGATATCCGGAGGATACCGTCGTGGTCTTGAGATGGATGGTAGGGGCCGGTCTGGACTGACGGCGCCCTAGATATTGAGATTGAGACATTGAGATTTCGAGATATTGAGGTCCTGAGATTTGATGATACAGGCCAGTCCGGATAGCCGGAGCCTGAGGTTTTGAGACATTGAGATTTATGTTTTGTGTCGATGCTAGACACTGTTGATGTTGATTTCATTTATGATACCTCATTTTAAAAATACAAAGGAAATCTCACTAATTTATGAAAACAGTTTCTTCATTTACATGTATTCTTTTTTCATGCATTCATACCTCATTCATATGATATATTGCTACCTGAGGCACTGACACGGGCATATGAGATTACACCCGGGTTAGATATTTACCCTAGCCTTGTTATAGGCTACGTGTTATTCATATATTTGAGGATAGATTATGATCATTGACCTAGGTTGCGTTATTTATGCGATTTCTGTGCGTAGATATTTTTCTATTCACGAGTTGGCAACTCACCCCCGTTGTGCCCCAGTTTCTTGCAGGTTTGCCGTACAGGTTTCTTTACGGCTTGCGGGCATAGTTTTCTCCGGGTGATTTGCTAGTAGGTGGGTTTACTTGTATCGTACCCCCATTTTATATCTTGTATATTATTATTCTGTTGTATCTAGAAGTTCCATCAACCAAACATGTATTTATTTTCGAAATAGAGACCAGTGAGGTTATTCTTTCGACCTTAGAGTCGCGCGTTGTATTTCTGTGGATTTCTTGTTGTTTTGAGTTCCTTTTGAGTTTTGATCCTCGCCCTTGGCGTTGTATATTATATTGCTTGTGTGGTTGTGACCGTCGATTGACGAAGAGCTAGCTCCCGCTTGGGGATGCCTTTTATTGATTTCGTATACTATTCATGTTGTATCCCGCTTGATGTTTTTAAAAACGCATAATTCGGCTTATGCTATTAAAACTACTTGATTTAAATTGGTTTTCCTTCACTCTACTACTTTTCTTGGATTGGATTTCTGGGTTTTCGGCTTACTTAGATTACGTACGCCTCGAGACGTTTCGTAGTTTAAGTGCCGGTCATGTTCCATCTTTTTGGGACGTGACAAAGTTGGTATCAGAGCGTTAGGTTTTACCTTCGGAGCGTAGGATGACCCTTGGTTGATGGAATAGGTGACTAAAGTAGAGTGACGTACCGTGGGTATGTTCCGCGGCATATTTACGATACGCTGCTCCACTTAAGAAGCCTTAGGATGTATATTTCTTTGCTCAGTATTATATTCATTCCGATCTAGCCTCATCAGTACCAGTTATGGTTTTGCTGCCATGATTATAGGCAGGGAGAGCTACGGCTAGAGTTGCGGTCAGCATGAGCTCATCATGAACGAGGACTGACCAGGGCGTAATTCCGGCGACACACGATTGCAGAGATATGTCTTTTTACTATGTTTTCGCGCCACGAGCGTTTGGCGGGTCGCCTCTACGAGATTTCTCGGACGTGCCGATCAGTACCAGAGGATTGGGCCACCGACAGAGGCCGGCCAGATTTTTGATGACCGTTGGCGCATTGCTTATTCATGATGATTGAGGCACTGTTCAGTATGCAGACGAGTGAGCCAGTTATTGCTGCGAACGACGAGATATCACCCCAGATGTTGGAGCTATTGCAGTACGAGTTGTACTAAGAGATGATAGAAGGTCGCTAGTCACCCGAGGATAAATGACTAGGACAGGTGGTTCGTTCGCCTACCCCGATGCAAGGTCATCAGATAGATTGATTCCAGCTAGAGACGACTTCACGCGGAGACGTTGGGAGTCGACAGAGACGATCGAATGTCAGAAACTTATTATTCCAAGTTTAAAGTAGTCGGAAAGACATGCAGGCAATTCTATGGTCCCTCTAGAAGAATGAAACCCCAACTCGACTTAATGACCGTGTGAAAGCCTTGGAACCTTCGGGTTTGCGGTAGTTCTGCGGCGCCATTAGTGAGGCTTGGGTTTGCCCTTCTACGGCTGGACCACCGATGCTGTGGTATGTACTCGATACTATTAAACTGTGCCCAAGATGTTGAGCTCTTGGGGGATTATGAGGTTTTGACGACTAGATCGGATGGCTCGACTTAATTCAGATGCTAGGTGGTGAGATGCATTCTTGGGAAACTCCAGATACGAGGATAGTCGTTGGAGCTCAGTCCATGCAGCCGCGACGAGACGAGTCCAAAGAAGACGACATTAGAGGAAAGTGAAGTAAGAGGTTCGTACCAGATCTAGATGAGATGATGTTCCACTCCGCCGACATCAGAGATGCGATGCGCATGCCGAGGCATGGTACTCTGATTTACCTTCCAGAAGGAGTCGTGATGAGTATGCAGCCGTTCTGGGACGAGAACAGATCTATTAAGGAACGATGACTTTCGGATAGTTCGGCAGAGGCGAGATTTGGGAGAGACCTCGACAGGACCTTTCTGGGACAAATTACGAGAAGACTTGGACCCAGGAATGGTCGTGTTACGCACACCAGTAGGCCAGAGTTCATGATCATCGACGAGACGTCCCACTAGTGACCGCGACAGTTGGCCCGAGATTCTTAGAGGATGCACTTGAGCGGTACTATTCCGCCATTATTGATTTCGATGTTTTGGGTGATTTATTCGCATGATTTGATTTTGATGATTGAGGATTTACGATCTTTGCACAGTGTTGCACTTGATATCGTTTTCGTGCTTGGTTTCACATGTTTGCGATTTTACGGTTTTAGACATTTGAGTTGATTTTGTGCGTATATACGCACACGATTTGGGTTTTGCACGCGGTATAGTTCATATATGCTTGCAGTGCAGTGTTACGTATGTTGTGCATTTAGATGCCCTGGACTTTGATTTCGATGGTGATGTTCGATATTTGTTTTGTGCACCTTGTGCACCTGATTTGATTTTGCGCATGTTCGGCACTTGATATTGGATTTCATGATTTCGTGCACGATGGATGCACCTGATTTGGATTTTCGCGCATGTTGGGCGCATGTTTTGAAGTGTGATTTTGGTGCACACCAGATGCACTAAATCGAGATTTTTCGTGCATGCCAGATGCACCTGATTTTGCTGTCAGGCACACATGTTGCCTATGACAGATGTTTCGTGCACACCCGATGCACTTAGATGTTGTTTCTGTGCATATGTATGGCACATATTTGGATTTTGATTTCCGTGCGCACAAGACGCACGTAGTATTCATACGCGTATTTTGCGGATTGATTTTTCTTATAGAGCAGTACGTTTTTATGATATTGCTATGTGTTTTCGTACTGAGCAGGACTAGTCAGAGGACAGTACCTGAATATATTTTACATGTATAGTTTCGAATTATATCATATTGGTTTTGCTTGAATTTGGTATTGATGTCTTCCCCATGACTCCGATGATTGCGGGATGCTTGACGGAGTTCTGGTTTGAGTTATATGCTCATTTTTCATGCGCATGCGTTGCGCTACGATTTGTTTTAGGTATTTATGATTTCGGAGCCCCGGCGATTGGATTGTTTTGGCTAAAATATTTTAGTATTTGGGGGAAGTTTTAATTTAAATTCGGGGACCGAATTTTTTTAAGGGGGGAAGATTGTAACGTTTTGAAAATCGTTTCGGTGAAATTTCGAAAAAACGGTAAAATAAGGGGGTTTTCTGTAAAAAGTCAAAATGCAAATATCTTTATTATAAAATTAAATATACATATTCTAGCTATGTAATTGCTAGTATTTGGTGTTTATTGAGCCACTGCTGAAATTTCAAATTTTCTGAAAATTTCTCCGAAATTAATTATTTTAATATTATTTTAAGCCGGTAAGAAAATACATTAAATTAGCGATAAATACAAATTTAAATGGGCTAATTTTAATCTTTAAAATCATGTTAATTAAAATCTAGTTGTAATATAAATTTTTAGTATTTTATTTTAAGTTTTAATTGATTTATTTTATGGAAAACAAAAATATAGTTATTTTGAACTAAAACTTGCAAATATGGTATTGTGGGGGGTATTTTTGCATAGAATTTTTTTGTAAAGTCTCTCACACTCACCCTCACTCCCCTTGGCCGGCCCCACACTATTGTAGCAGCCCAAAAATTTTATTTCCCTCTTTTTGACCTTAAATCATGTGAGAAATGGGTTAAAATAAGGTTTTTATATATAGTAAAATAGGTGGGGGTATTATGGTAATTTGGGTGGGGGCTTTGAGTTGGATTCTTTTCCACAACTCCCCCACACCTCTCCCCTCTCCCCTCTCCCTCCTCAGCCGAAATTCTGCTACAACAGTCCCCATCTTTTCCCCCATTTTCCATCTCTTTTGCTTCAAAAATTGCCTCAAAATCCATCAAATAAATCCCAAAATCCAAATCCAACTCCTACCCATTTCTCATTAGCCAAATTTACATGGATCTAGGAGCATGGAAGCTACTTTTGGAGGCTAGAATTTGCATGCTAGATCCTTGATCTTGTGAGGTATAAATCAAGACCTTTTGTTAAATTGTTGTTTGAATACCTTAAATCAAGCATTATTAGTTATTAATTTGGGTCTAATTGTATGTTTGGAAAAACTTAGTAAGGGTTTATGAAATTCAAGTTAGGTTTTTGTGTATGTAATTGTGGTTGCAATTGTAGTTCTTCATATTGTGAAATGAAAACCTAATCAAATTTCTAGTTGCAAATTGTTAGTTTGGAATTGTAATATTTAAGCTATATTGCTAGCTAGGTTTTTGTAAACCATGAATTTGATTATGAGAAAAATATAATTAGGTTTTTTCAAGACTTCATTAACATTATTAAGTGTATTTTAATACTTTAGTTCATGAAAATCCAAGCTAGATTGTAGTTTGTGCATTTTGCTTCAAAAGGTGTTAAAAATTGATATTTTTGCAAACTAGGATTTTGGAATTTATGCAAATTGATGAGAATAAATTATAGGAATGGTTTATATGACTTTGTTATGATATTTAGTGAATATTGTGGATGCTAGGTCCGTTTATACATCGAGTTTTGTACTAAAACGGTGATTTGTGCTTGCTAGATTTTCGGAAAAATGACTTTTTAAGTGAAATTAGGGTTTTTGTGAATTTTAAGCTATTTTATATTATAATTAGTGCTTGTAATTGTAAAAATGAGTGTGTTAGGAGTTTTCTCGATGGTTTGGCATTTGTACGCCGACGTCGAGGGTTTTTGGGTCGATTTGCGAAAGCAACCATAGGTTTTGACCTATGTGGGATTCGTGCGTCGTTTTAGTCATGAGTCGGATTTTAATGCGGTATGGTGCGTTATGATATGTAGGTACCCCATGTGGACTTCGAGGCGACAAGCAAGCGCGTGGCGACGTTGGCACCGGCGAACGAGGACCAGGTGAGTAGATTTATATCTACGGGGAAAAGTCGGGTGGATGGCGTATAGCACCCCCGCAGTCCGTGGTGGTGTATACGGATGCGTATACACACCAACAATTTTATTATATGCTATTTGGGATTAATAACGATGTTTAGGATGGATATTGGTGTGTTGGATTAATTTAGTGTTGTGAACCCTAGGGTAGTGTTGCACTACACATACACACATACATAGTTGCATACATTCCTTTTTATCTATGCTCATGAGATTCTTTATAGTTATGTGTTCACATGGGTATGGGACTATGTGTTCACATACGGATTTGAGGATGATACTTGGGATTGAGCTGAGTCGATGAGATTTGTTTTGTGGTTGTCATATCGGTGATATGGCAGGATTCGTACTTAAGGTACGTCCTGGTGTTATAGCGGATCTTGGGGCGGCGATACGGGTGAATAGTGCTATAAATAAAATGGTCGACATGTGATCGTGATATGAGGCATGATATGTTAGGATATTGATATTAGGCCGTATCGGGCGATGTATACCCCTTGATGATGATATGTGCTGACAATATCGGTTTGTACGAGATTGTCGATTAGTAGTCAGATCATGAGTATATTGAGGATATCAGTATTGTACTAGACGTAGATCAGTACCCCGATCATGATATTTGATAAAGAGAATACCAGGTGAATAGTATGATGAATGTGATATTGACCCGTACCCAGATTTGGGGATGCCGTACGACGGATTTACGTACG
>CM057340.1:227076386-227086386 GCA_030015575.1 Agapanthus africanus
GGGGTTTTCCTGTAATTTATTACGGGACCAGTTTTCTGGAGTTGCCAGTTTGCTTTCCGTTTCGGCCAATTTCCATTGTTCCGTTCATTGGCCGAAGAATGGTGGAGGAGGGCTTATTTGCATTGTTGCAAATAAGTGGTTGTGGAGGGGGTCTTTGCATTTTTGTTGCATCATGATTATAGCACCATACCTTGACTTTCTTTAGTTGATCATGGCTTGACTTTTGCTATCATGGTTGTTGATTGAGTGTTGGAATTGTTGTGATCATTTGGTTTCTTTTCATCATCACTCACTTTCCACCCACCCCCTTGTTTTTGTTCTTTCTCTCTCCAATCACATATGGGGGGGGCGGCCATTCCTAAGGGATGGGATTCATTTCATTATGTGTGTGGCAATTTTGGTTCTCATGGTGCCAAGGAAAATTGCTCTCTTGTTCATCCAAAAACATCCTTTATTTCCTCCACCAAAATGGCAATTCCACAACCCCAAAAGAGACTTCTACACTACACATTCTACAGCGAATCTTGGGCACGTCGAGTAGCCGGCTTCGTGCCCGAGTTGCCTCGGCATTGAGGTGGGAGCCCGTAAAAGAAGTAGGCGATGTGGTGCACTTCCGGCGACGAGGAGGAGACGGGACATTCCGCAGGAGATCCGGACGATGATGAGAAGACCGGAGGACTTGGATCGTCGGTATATCTCTTTCCCATCTTATAGTTAGCTAGGACTAGTTAATGGTTCGATCCGGGTATTAGTGCGCGGCGGTTTTCCAGTTCAAGAAAATTAAAGTTTATCACCGCTTCCGCATTTGGCCGTCGGATTGACGGCCGTGGCGCCGCCGTGCACTTACAACTTAGGCCCGGTCCGTCGCTGAGGACGCTTCTCCAAACTACAATTCGGGCGGCGCAGCCATCCGATTCCCAAGCTGGGCTCTTCCTGGTTCGCTCGCCGTTACTAGGGGAATCCTCGTAAGTTTCTTCTTCTCCGCTTATTGATATGCTTAAACTCAGCGGGTGGCCCCGCCTGACTTGGGGTCGTCGTCCGAGGGCGCTCGCTCGCGCCCGCCGGCAAAGGGTTTTACTTCTATGCGCCGCTCGGCCACAGGTCTCGGCACGCGGCGTCCGGCGCCGTGCTTGCCCGTCCACCACTCGCCGCGTCCGGCCCGGCCTACGGCCCGCACTTCGGCCAGCCGCGCCGCGAGGCACGGGGGGCCAATCTCCGCATCCGCACCACGCCGGCGCCCGCGCTGCACGGGATGGCTGGGTGAGCGGAGCGACGTGAGGCATGATGTAAGTGCACGGCGGCGCCCCGGCCGTCAATCCGACGGCCAAATGCGGAAGCGGTGATAAACATTAATTTTACTTGAACTGGCAAACCGCCGCGTACTAATACCCGGATCGAACCATTAATTAGTCCTAGCTAACAACAAGATGGGGAAGAGAGATATACCGACTGATCCAAGTCCTCCGGTCTTCTCGTCGTCGTCCCGATCTCCCGCGGAATGTCCTGCCTCCACCTTGTCGCCGGAAGTGCACCACATCGCCTACATCTTTTACGGGCTCCCACCTCAATGCCGAGGCAACCCGGGCACGAAGCTGGCTAGTCGACGTGCCCAAGATTTGCTGTAGAATATCTAGTGAGCAAGTCTCATTTTGGGGTTTGTGGAATTGCCTTTTGTGGAGGGATTGAACTTGGAGCTTTTTGAGAATGATCTTGTGGGTTTTTGCAACATGAAATGAGCTAAAAACCCCACTCAAAAATTTGGGACAGCCCCCACTAAGGGAGTGGCCGGCCATGACTTCAAGAGAGGGAGGAATGAGAGAGGAGGTCATGGTAAAGGATGAGAAATATATGCAATCATCCAAGGGAGAGAAAGAGAAGGCTATCATGCAAAGAATCATCATTCCAATAATTCCAACACACAACCAACAACCATGATAGCAAATAAAACAACACTCCAACACCACCATCATCACCTCACAAAGGCAAGCAAGAAAGGTCAAGGGATGGGCTCCATCATGAAACCATCATGATACAAATATAAGCAAAGAACACCCTCCACAAACACTTATTTGCAACAATGCAAATAAGCCCTCCTCCACCAAACTTCGGCCAATGAACGATACAAAGGAAATTGGCCGAAACGGAAAGCAAACTGGCAACTCCAGAAAACTGGTCCCGTAATAAATTACAGGAAAACCCCGATACTGTGCATACACACCCGCATTTGTGTTTCGACCGAAATACAAATGCAATGAGACAAAATCTACATTGTACTATACTAGGATCCGGCTTATACCAAAACCGGCTAGTAATATCTGTTCGATCCTGATCCGTGCAATACCGCACGTATCTGATCGAACCCTGCCATATAACCATACGGCCTATAGAACAAACTGTCCGACCCGGATCCGTGCAATACCGCACGTATCTGATCGGACCTTGCCATATCTCCATACGGCCTCTACAACTTTTCGCCCGAAAGCTGAGTAACTGAATGTGGGGGACTCTAAAGACTCGTCAACACCTTGGCTGTGGATTTAACCACTAGCACGTCAGAGGTATAAGCCAATACGTAACGGGCTACCAGGTATTGACTAAAAGGGAAGTCTGTGAGCGAACTCAGCCTGACAACCCTACTGAGCCTGTCAGTGACAATATCCGTACAGTCCGGTCCGTTCGTCTATGAGCATCGCATGGCGGGCTTAGGGGGTTGGTAAAAGTCAGACCCCCAAAAGCGGTACAAGTCGTGTCGGAGTGTAGCCCAGAACACCCTGAGATACTACTGGAATACCTACCAGTAAATCTCTTTGCCTCGGCCGAGGGCTTCGTGTAATGGCTCTCCTAGACACAGCGCGACCTCACCCCCAATACCGGGAGAGACGAACCCCTGAAGATACGCTCACTGCCTCCATGTGGCTCGGGACTGTACCCAACTAAAACCTGTTTGCACGACTCCTTTGAGCCGTGGTAGGGTAGTAATCAAAGTACAGTGGGAACTCACACGAGACAAATGACGATCCCCAGGTCGATGAACTAACCTGCACACATGTCACCAGGGAACTGCCATCTGACGTCTGGTATATGACAAACTAGCATGTTCCCGGCGAGTCCTGTCCGGTGTACTCATAACCCAATAAGCACCTGTATACATCTTAGGTGATCCAACTGACACCAGTGGCTTGTGAGACCGGCCACCGCCCCTCGTCGGGGTCTCGACTGTATACACTAGTCTACTCTGGAGTATCGATGCCCTGTCTCGAAACTCACACGACTAGGGACCATTTAAGGATATGCTTATAGACCCCAGCTCCCACTTATATGATCGCCCTCATACTGCTGGTGGTCAAGCAAGAATCCTAGGGGCTCTATCAACGTGTAATAGCAACTTGTCAGGTCACCTTAAACAGTACACGATGATAAAGGTAAACCAGATAGCATACTATCATCTCGAGTAAGACTGTCCTACCGGGATAGGTCCTCCATCAATCATTGCAATCACGTACCTGTGACCTAATAATTGACTCTGAGGGCACTATCTCCAACAATCTCCCACTTGCACTCAAGGCTAATTATTGCGATGCCGCATACTCACAGCCCGTGTGATACCGAACACCCAACTCCTCTACTAGTCAGTCTCACAAAGCTCGTTTGCGAAACTATTGCGTTCGAGGAATAGCCTTAGTGAGTGGATCCGCTTTGTTGTATCTTTCTATGTCTCTCTATATCTCAAGTTCGCGGAGAAAGCCATCTCCCGAAATGAGCAATACCTGTCTTAGAATGTGTCTGGATGTCTGATGGGACATAGCTCATAAATGAACTCCAAATCCAAACTTCTTGGACTGTATCGTCAACTGAACTTAATCAGTATCCTGCGCCATGCCACCCTCAGTATTGCCTTGGACCATCTGTCCAAAATACTGCCCTTCGTCAGAAGGAAAACTATAACTCTGACAACCTCCTTGTCGTCCATGTCACCTTGGAAGCCTGGAATGATAACTGTCTCCCGAATGAGGCTGTCGTTATCATATCCCTAGAACATCCACTTATGTTCTAAAACTGCTTCCGACTGTTTCTCCAGGATTGGATCAATGTCAACTTATTGCATCCAGTGCAAGAACAATATCTGGTGTGGTACTTGACATCTCACGATTGACTCAATTGCCTGAGCAAGTGATCTGCCAATCATGCACGTCCCTCTCCCCTTTAGTCAGTAAGACACCTTTGGAGAGGGTGACTCCATCTGCTGCAGGTATACTACCGTGCCAGGAGTCGTCCATTCTAAATACTCTTAGAATGCTGTCTAAGTACCCTGATTGGGAAACCACCCAAATCTAGATCTAAAACCATAGATCTAGTAACCAGTATGTCTGATATAAAATCCATTTCCTTTGTGGAGAAACCACTGTGTGACGACCAAAGTATAACCGATCGTAGTATAGGAGTCTCCTTTCCTACTTTGTGTATGTCATCCAAGTACCAGGATATCACACCCTACTACCTTCTCAACAGATCCATCCCCTATTCTGATGAAGTCAAACCTATGACTGTCATGTCAGAAATAGATGATCTATCCCCGCTATGTCTGCTTTAGTCTATAAATAGACATAAGCTACCTGTCTACCAATGCTTCCGCTGCTCCCACTGACTACGACAACCCTCTGGCAGAGTCATATAGACGTCTACTTCTAAAACTAGTTTAGAACGATGCTATACTCATCCTCCCGCCGGGTCTGGCAGCCTGGAACAACAGCAATGGTAATTGTGGGTAAACAAGAACTTCCCTGTCACCGTCCTTGAGGCTACCGTAGTACCTCTCGGGTGCCTGAAGTTACCCACATTATCTGCGGAGTGGCCAATGGAATGTCAATCCAGATTGAATCTTTAGGTTCCTTATCAAATCTTCAGTAATCGTTTGTGGTTCTGGAATCACTTCCAGTTCTACCATACTCCCACTACTGTTTTCTGAAAAAATCCATTTTTAATAAAACTATGGCGAGTCTAGAACAATATCGCTATTGTTCATCCAGATGGTAGAAAGTCAACCCTCGTCATAGCCTGGGTCAACCCACAAACAGCCATTACAGAAACGTGCCTTGAGTTGTCCAGTGTCTGGTTTTAATCAAAAACCGGACAACTCCCCGTACCTTAACATCGTTTAGATATGAACTGTTCTATATCCAATATAGAACCAGAGGCACTGATTTAATTGAACCAGAATCAAATCATGCAGTTGTCTCCAGTGCATGTCAACTAAATGGAAAGAGGCCGATCAACGTTACTCAACTTAGGAGTACTTCCAATTATGAGTAACCTGAAAGAGAAGCAATTTCTCTTTATCATTACTATCAACTGAATACCATACACAAGTATCTACATCTTCGATCACTTTGAAGAATCCCGATACTTGCTATACCTGGTTCTCTACTCTATTCAAATACCTATAACTTCTCAACATTCAGACCCTGTGTTTCCGCGAAACACCTGTCTAAAAACTAGAGAAGTCATAAGTAAACCGAATATAGTACGAGGACCAACCCCTCTATCCTGATGGACCCTGGACAACATACAATACTCTGTATAAGTCCCTTGAGTCTGATAACTCATTCACTGTGTGTCGTAGGTTGAAAACTGTACTTATGGTCAAGAAGAATTACACCGCTGTTTAATGCTCCTTACCTAACCATCCACTGATATAGGTAAATGTCGCAGACATAACTTCATAAAGGTATATCTCACTCTATGAAAATAGACGTACAGATATATCAATTTGAAATTGGTGCATAACAGCGGATATTCAAAACCAAATATTTGCCGTCCGGCAACCAACCCAGGTGACTTCCTCAAATATCACCGATTACAACGAATCCCGATCTAATGAGGATGATCACCCAATTCCCAATAACTTACTCCCACTCATCATCTGTAAAACCATACAGATGTGAGAATCAAACCTGGTAAATACATACCCTGGAGTAAGTATTTAATCGGGAAATCAGTTTTCTTTTAACTTTACACAGTGAAACTGAAACATTGAAATGCTTCGATGGGGTATCCTGGTATTCCTAGTAATGCCTCTTCCAGATTCACGACTGTAACCGTATAATTCTTTGCCACCTCTCTAAATCCCTTTATATGTCTTTAGTCATTACCTTCTGCACACCCCTTTAGGCCAAATGGTTTTCTTCCTTCCCTACCGTTCGGCACCAGCCTATGGTTTGGAAGAAGACTATCCAATAAGCATAATGGGTGTACTGTCCTAATCCTAGGAACACTCGCAATGCGAGAGAAGGTGAAGATAAAGGACACCTGAATAAACCTTATTCCTATTTCTCCTGAACCAGAATCCATCCCCGAACTGGAACAAGTTCCTTTCGAGTTCGTATATAACCATACGATGGAGTATCCAATAAACTGTGGATCTTCGTAGTGATACGGAGTGTTCTGGAGAAATACAAAGGTGATTTGGGAGTGGTAATGAAATACCTGGTTTGGTCGTGAATATCTGTTGCAATTTACTTTGCCCTCTTACTAATCCCTTGCTTTGTCTTAACTTAATACCTTCTGCACACCATCGTTATGCTAATTGGTTTCCTTCATTCCCTACCGGTCGGCACCAGCCTAAGGTTTGGAAGAAGACTATCCAATTTGCGTAATAGGTGTACTATCTCCTAAACCAAGGAGTACCCACAACTTGAGAGAAGGTAAAAGGAAAAGACAACTGAATAATCCTATCCGTTTTCTCCAGAACCTGAAACCATCCTCGAATAAATTTTTTCGAGTTCGTATCTAACCATACGATGGTTTTGTCCAATGGAAGTGGACGTTCGTAGTAATACGGGGTGTTCTGGAGAAAAGGGTAAAAGTAGGAGTGGCAATGAGGTTTGCAACTCTGACAATCCAAAAGCCAGTGTTAAGAAGGTTCGGTCAACTTGGTCACTGAGTCATAGTCTTAGGGTCGGGTCAATGGTCGCTGCCAAAGAGAGAGAGAAAAGAAACACTCAGCGTGCACTCTAACCTAGATCAGAATGGTTACCAATTTATCTAATCTGGAAACCTCCCACTGTACCTCAAATTCTCCTCCAAACCTGAAAGAAGAATTAGTCGGGATCACCCAAGGAGTATACCAACTCATCAGTGGGAATCGGGATCCAACTATCATCACATGATAACGTGACGGAATCCGCTCACGCTACCACACTCCAGAAGGTATGCGCATATCTGGCAAGTTTCAGTTCTTTTGAAACTCCCGATGTGATTTCTGCCCCATGCTCTTATGACCTTGGCGTGAGGTCAAAATATCATAAGTCACATGTCAAGTTCTACCCGTCATTATCCAGGTTAATTTGAACCCATCCGTACATACCCTTGACGTAGGCCAAAATAGTAGTACGACTGTCCCAAACCAACGCATCTATCTATGCAACAGATAAATACCCGGCAGCAACCAAACACTATGCCTTGGCGTGAGGTCAAAATACATAGCTTGAATACTACCGAATATTTAACTGAAATGACGGAGGGATACGAATGGTTTCTGGCGAAAACCTTTAACGTAATGAACTCGATATCGTCGAAGGAACAGATAGCTTTTAAAAATATAGTGACGAAAACCGTTGCTAAAGAGGTCACTCCCGGTGAAGGGATCTCGGCTCTTTCCCCGTAGAATGAGGTGCAGGATATTCCAACTGAATACCACGGTGCAAAGCAAAAGTAATCGGCTATAGTGAAGTTAATGCCCTGACGCAAACTTTTTGTCCAAGGGGTCACTCCAGGTGAAGGGATCTCGGCCCTTGCCTCATCGACTGAGGAGCAGGATATTCCAACTGAATATCACGATGCAAAACAAAAGTGAACGTCCTTGCAATAACAGCTTTTTGAAAAGTGTAACAACAACATCAGATTAGGTTTGTTTTTAACTCGCAATGATCCGAATCAATGCAGTCCCATCAATTGATCACACCACAAAGAACGAAAATATACTGATGTACGTATATGCCATCCGCATTCGCCACTGGGTCCCGTCATTACCCGTTAGGTTAGCTAACTAACGACAGAGCGGGGACTGGACTAGCGCGGATGCAAAACATATACAACATCTACTAATATATATATACCAATATATTATATTCGCTCAAGGCGTGATAAAAAGCAACATCACAGAAATGTACAGCATCACAGAAACAATACAGATATCTGGGATCCCCGGGTTTCACAGAGCCGCTGAAACCCGACGTTCCCCTGGTCGTGTGGATAGCCTGTGCAATGAAATCCTAGACCCCTACGGGCGCGGCAAGTCACCCGCCAAAACCTGAAGCGAGGCAGCCCCCTTCAGCAACGTGAATGGACCACCCAGCACTTCATGGAATCCGGTAACTTGGGCACCCCTCCTGGGTCAACCTGTACCCCCTACGAGTGCGGCGAATAGCCTGCCAATTCTAGAGTGAAGCCCCTTCCGTCACAATGCCATGAGATGCGGGATTGTTGCCCACTAGAATCCGGCAATCCGTGCACCCCTCCGCTGGGCAATCCTAGTACAGAAAGTAAAATATACATACAACGGGTAAATCGACCGCAACCTGGCCGTGCCCCAAAATAATAATACAAACAGGCAGTGACGGCAGTCCACATGTCGGACGCTCGCCCCGCAATATCAAATGTACATAATACAACCACAACTGTACTAGCATTGCATCCAGGCTATCCCCCACGACCGATCCGCAACATCACAGCAAAAACAGAACATCAACGTGAAAGTCACGTTCGCAAATCCGTCTAACCGGACTATAGCAGTTAGACCGGATTTACCGATCGAGTGACATTCACGGTCGCAGATATAATGTAAATACTGTGAAATAATGTGTTTAAAATATCCGATCGATCAAACTTTAACAAGTGGGCCCCCAAGTATTACTGTAGCACATCAAGAAATTCTGGGCCCAAAATTAATATTCCAAAACCCATATTTTAAGCCCACAAAGACACTGTAGAAATTTGGTGCAGGGATCTCCACAGTGCGCGGCGGAAACGCGGCCCAAAGGGGGGTTTGACCGCGGTTCCGCGCCTCCACTGTCGATTCACCCTGTCGAATTTCTACAGTAGCCTAGTGGTCTCCAGTACATCAATTTTATACAACCTGAAAAATTTTTGGAGACCAAAAAATTTCAACAGAAAACTGTCGCTTTGAAAAATGTAGATTTTGGAATTTTGGTCGATCGGAAATGCAAAACACATTAAACCAAGCTAGACTAAGTTAATGGCGAGGCTCTGATACCACTGTAAGTGCACGGCGGCGCCCCGGCCGTCAATCCGACGGCCAAATGCGGAAGCGGTGATAAACTTTAATTTTACTTGAACTGGCAAACCGCCGCGCACTAATACCCGGATCGAACCATTAATTAGTCCTAGCTAACAACAAGATGGGGAAGAGAGATATACCGACTGATCCAAGTCCTCCGGTCTTCTCGTCGTCGTCCCGATCTCCCGCGGAATGTCCTGCCTCCACCTCGTCGCCAGAAGTGCACCACATCGCCTACATCTTTTACGGGCTCCCACCTCAATGCCGAGGCAACTCGGGCACGAAGCTGGCTAGTCGACGTGCCCAAGATTTGCTGTAGAATATCTAGTGAGCAAGTCTCATTTTGGGGTTTGTGGAATTGCCTTTTGTGGAGGGATTGAACTTGGAGCTTTTTGAGAATGATCTTGTGGGTTTTTGCAACATGAAATGAGCTAAAAACCCCACCCAAAAATTTGGGACAGCCCCCACTAAGGGAGTGGCCGGCCATGACTTCAAGAGAGGGAGGAATGAGAGAGGAGGTCATGGTAAAGCATGAGAAAGATATGCAATCATCCAAGGGAGAGAAAGAGAAGGCTATCATGCAAAGAATCATCATTCCAATAATTCCAACACACAACCAACAACCATGATAGCAAATAAAACAACACTCCAACACCACCATCATCACCTCACAAAGTCAAGCAAGAAAGGTCAAGGGATGGGCTC
>CM057340.1:227091386-227133886 GCA_030015575.1 Agapanthus africanus
AGTGGGAATCACACAAGACTCTATGACGATCTCGGGTCTACAGACTACCCTGTACCAGTGTCACCGGAGAACTGCCATCTGACGTGTGGTATATCACCATCTGGGAGTTCTCGGCGAGTCCGTCCAGTGTACCCAGTCTCCACTGAGCACCCGTACACCATCTCTAATGTCAAACACCGATGGATATGGGATCATCCATCGCCCATCATATGGGTCAAGATGCGTATACGCTAGTCTACTCTGGTGTATCGATGCCCTGTCTCGATATACCCTCGACTAGGAACAGTTATAGGATGTACTCATCGACTACCGTGGCCCCACTAGTATGATCTCATCATAGTCCCAGTAGTCGAGTACAGATCCTAAGGGCTTTATCAACATGTGAGAGTAAAACAGTAAACCAATACAAGTCAACATGTTAAGATATAGTGAAACCAAATAGCATACTATCATGACGAGCAAGAAAGTCATCTCTATATATATCCAAGCATCCGTTATAATATACATCATATGTACAACAATGGCCTCTAGGGCATATACATAACTAACAATCTCCCACTTGCACTAAGTCCAGCTGCTGTAGTATCTCATACCTAGCATCCCGAATAATCTCTCAAACTGTATCTGGGGAATAGCCTTCGTGAATGGATCCGCAGTGTTGTCCTTCGTATCTACTCTTCTGACCTCGATCTCCCGGCGATCAACTATCTCCCTGATCAGGTGATACCGCCTCAGAATATGTCTGGACTTCTGATGGGATCTGGGTTCCTTGGCCAATGCCACAGCTCCATTGTTATCGCAATACAGAGGTATTGGATGCTCAATGGATGGAACCACTCCAAGTTCAGTAATGAACTTCTTGATCCAGACAGCCTCTTTGGCAGCATCGTTGGCAGCGATGTATTCAGCCTCCATCGTCGAGTCTGCAATGGTATCCTGTTTGGAACTCTTCCAACATACCGCCCCTCCATTGAGGGTAAAGACAAAACCCGAATGCGACTTAGAGTCGTCCTTATCACTTTGGAAGCTGGAATCGGTAAAGGACTCCACCTGGAGTTCTCCGTTACCATACACCAAGAACATCTCCTTAGTCCTTCGTAAGTACTTGAGAATGTTCTTCACAGCTGTCCAATGACTCTCTCCAGGATCTGCTTGATACCGACTCACTACACTTAGTGAGTATGCTACATCAGGTCTGGTACATAGCATCGCATACATGATAGAGCCTACTGCCGAAGCATAGGGTATCCCTTGCATGCGAGCTCTCTCCAAATCAGTCTTGGGAGACATCTCTTTGGAGAGAGTGAGTCCAGAGATCGTGGGTTGGTTCCCACGCTTGGATTCTTCCATACTAAACCACTTTAGTATGGTGTCAATGTACCTGGATTGGGACAATCCCAGTATCCGTTTAGATCTATCTCTATAGATCATGATTCCCAATATGCAGGAGGCATCACCTAGATCTTTCATTGAGAATCTCTATGATAAGAAGAGCTTGACTGATTGCAGCATAGGAATATCATTTCCTATCAAGAGTATGTCATCCACGTACAATACGAGGAAGACAACCTTACCCTCTGCTACCTTCTTATATATACAAGGTTCATCTATATTTTTGATGAAGTCAAACTCTTTGACTACAACATCAAAATAGATGTTCCAACTCCGCGATGCTTGCTTTAACCCATAAATGGATTTAAGCAGCTTGCACACCTTTCCGCTGCTCCCACTATCTACGAAGCCCTCTGGCTTAGTCATGTACACGCTCTCTTCTAAATCACCGTTTAGAAAGGCGGTCTTAACATCCATTTGCCAGATTTCGTAGTCATGGTATGCAGTAATGGCAAGTAAGATCCGGATGGACTTAAGCATAGCCACTGGAGAAAAGGTTTCGTCATAATCCACACCTGGTCGTTGACGAAAACCCTTTGCTACAAGTCTAGCATTGAAAGTCTTAACTTTTCCATCTACACCAAATTTCTTTTTAAAAATCCACTTGCTCCCAATGGGTTTTACCCCTTCAGGAGCATTTTCCAAAATCCATACTTTATTGGTATACATGGATTCCATCTCAGATCGCATTGCATCCAGCCATTTCACAGAGTCACTACTCGTGATGGCCTGCTCGAAACTAGTCGGTTCATCATCATCCATGATGCAGTCCTCGCTTCTGAAAGGTTAGTATAGCACCCTATGAAGAGTTTTGAAGCATCACATGACCCAAAGTTATAATTTTTGAGGTGCTAAACTAACATGCAAAGGGATCTATCCTAGAAAATTAGGGTTACGATATAAAAGGCGAACTAATCTAGAGTTTCGAGACTACAACCTTTGTAGCTCCCTTTCGCTGGACTCCTTGGTCTCTAAGGTGTTGAACGAAGGTCCTTTTGATGTCCCCTTGTGTCCACGACGATCCACCGCGGAGATCTCCGTCCAAGCTCGCAACTTCGACAAACCGAAGAGAACACTCTAAACAAAGCGGCTAAGCTTGTGTAGAATGATGTTGTGGTTAGGTTTCTCACTTCAAAAACCTATCTTTGAGTGGTATTTGATCACTAGAAAGAACTAGAGAGCAAAAGAGCAAGAGGATGAAGATGGTGGCAATTTTTTGACAAGAGGTAAAAAATAACTCTAGTGAAGTAAAAGAAAAATATCAATATATATTTTATTCCTTCATGCTATGAACCATGGTTATAGTGATGGAGACATTATTTAACTTTAGTTTGGAATGATAAAGAGAAGGATAACCATGGGTTAGTGGTAGTTGAGCATGGTTAGGTCAAAGGAAGAATGTAGAAGCAAGAATGATTATCCTTTCCTTTTCATTTTCTTTTTAAATCCAAAATCAAATAATAATCCATAATATAATCCATGGTGTGAGTCTTATATTGCCACCATTTCCATATGCAAACAACCATGATGGATGAGTGTATGTATGTGTGCATGTATGCACATCCACATGTGCATGAAACTAGCATGAAAGAAAGAAAGAAAAGCACACATGCATGCACACATCTATCATCCAAGAAAAGGTTTTAAGTGAGAAAACTAATGGTTAAATGATAAATCAACACTTGATTTATCAATCCGGTCATATCTCATATGACCCCACCAAAAGCAGTTCACCCGATCAATGTTCGGTATCATATACGCACATTTCAATCGGGTGCATGCGCATATCGCATATGCGCACCACAACGTTTCGCCTGGACTGGGTAACTCCTTTGTGGGACTCTAAGACTCGTCAATACGACGGCAGAGGGTAATGATCATATCAAGTACCCTCAAGCCGCAAGCGGTCAGCTAAACGTAACGGCCGCCCGGGTATTGAGCGATCAGAAGACAACAAGCGAACCTGCTATAACTCCCGTCGAGCCATCCGGCAACACTACCGTACAGTCCGGTCTCTTCGTCAGATATGCTGCATATCGAGCCTAGGGATGGTCACGTCGACCCCAATAACTCAATAAGTCGTGCCGGTGAATGGTTTATAACAGATCGAGAAACTACTGATATACTTATCAGCAAATCTCAGCAGCCCTGGCCAGGGACTTGCTGTTATAACCAGTCGGGCACAGCACAGCATCAACTCTCAATACCGGGAGAGACGAAACCCCTCCTATCGCTCATCGTCTTCGTATGTCTCGGGACTGTACCCAACGGCCACCTGTTTGCACGACTCAGTAGAGCCGTGGTAGGGTGGCAATCAAAGTACAGTAGGAGAACACACAAGACTCCATGACGATCTTGGGTCTACAGACTAACCTGTACCAGTGTCACCTGAGAACTGCTATCCGACGATAGATATAATTCCATATAGGAGTTCTCGGTGAGTCCGTCCAGTGTACCCAGTCACCACTGAGCACCCTTATATGATCTTGATGTCAAACATCGATGAATGTGGGAACATTCATCGCCCATCGTATGGGTCTAGTATCATATACGCTAGTCTACTCTGGTATATCAATGCCCCGTCTCGATATACCAACGACTAGGGACGTTCCAGGATATGCTTATAGACTACAGATGTCCCACTAGTATGATCTCCATCATAATCAGAGTAGTCAAGCCGATATCCTCAGGGCTTTATCAGCATGTATGAATGAATAGAAGCATGATCAAATAAACATGTCAGATAAAGAAGAACCAGATAGCATACTATCATGTCGAGCAAGAATGCAAACTGAATATATATATACATGTATAGATACATCCACTATCACATAATGGCCTCTAGGGCATACATATATCCAACAATCTCCCACTTGCACTAAGGCCAGTTATTGGCGTATCTCATACCCAACATCTCAAAAAGTCGCTCATGCTGTGGCTGAGGGAGGGCCTTGGTGAGTGGATCCGCAGCGTTGTTCTTTGTGTCAACTCTCTTAATCTCGATCTCGCGGCGATCTACAATTTTCCGGATCAAATGAAAGCGCCTGAGGATATGTCTGGACCGCTGATGGG
The DNA here is from genome assembly GCA_030015575.1 of Agapanthus africanus. Lineage (NCBI taxonomy): Eukaryota > Viridiplantae > Streptophyta > Magnoliopsida > Asparagales > Amaryllidaceae > Agapanthus > Agapanthus africanus. The sequence goes on from CM057340.1 coordinate 227,095,851, forward strand.
ATCTGGGCTCCTTGGCTAACGCCATTGCCCCATTATTGTCACAATACAAAGGTATTGGATCAATAATGGTTGGAACTACTCCTAGCTCCGATACGAACTTCTTCATCCAGACGGCTTCCTTGGCGGCATCATTTGCAGCAATGTACTCAGCTTCCGTCGTAGAGTCTGCAACGGTATCTTGTTTGGAACTCTTCCAACTTACCGCCCCTCCATTGAGGGTAAATACAAACCCTGAGATAGATTTGCTGTCATCCTTATCGCTCTGGAAGCTCGAATCGGTAAAGGCCTCCATTTGGAGGTCTGTATTACCATACACCAAGAACAATTCTTTAGTCCTTCGTAAGTACTTAAGAATGTTCTTCACAGCTATCCAGTGGTTCTCCCCTGGGTTGGATTGATACCTGCTTACAACACTAAGTGCATAAGCTACATCTGGGCGTGTACATAACATCGCAAACATTATAGATCCTACTGCCGAAGCATAAGGTATAATGCTCATGCGAGCTCTCTCTTCATCGGTCTTTGGACAAGAATCCTTGAAGAGAGTGACTCCATGGCAAGCGGGTAAGGCACCCCGCTTGGAGTCTTCCATACTAAACCTCTTTAGGATGGTGTTGATGTACTTGGTTTGGGACAGTCCCAATAACTTTTTGGATCTATCCCTATAGATCCTTATGCCCAGGATGTATGTGGCATCACCCAGGTCTTTCATGGAGAACCTTAGTGATAAGAATGATTTGACCGACTGTACCATAGGAATATCATTTCCTATCAGAAGAATGTCATCCACATACAATACGAGGAATGTGACAGCTCTTCCTACAGCCTTCCTATAAACACAAGGTTCATCTGGATTTTTGATGAAATCAAACTCTTTGATAACATCATCGAAACAGATGTTCCAACTCCGAGATGCCTGCTTTAACCCATATATGGATTTAAGCAATCTACATGCTTTCTCGCTGCTCCCACTGTCAATGAAGCCCTCTGGCTGATCCATATAAACGCATTCTTCTAAATCTCCATTTAGAAATGCTGTTTTAACGTCCATCTGCCATATTTCATAGTCGTAGTGAGCAGCAATAGCAAGTAGGATCCGAATGGATTTAAGCATGGCTACGGGCGAAAAAGTTTCGTCATAGTCCAAACCTGGTCTTTGACGAAAACCTTTTGCCACAAGTCTTGCCTTATAGGTCTCTACCTGCCCATCCACACCAATCTTTCTTTTAAAGATCCATTTGCACCCTACAGGTTTTACCCCAAGGGGTACAACGTCCAAAGTCCATACTTTGTTGGTGTACATAGACTCCATTTCGGATCTCATGGCATCCAGCCACTTCACAGAGTCACCACTCATGATAGCTTGCTGAAAACTGGTAGGATCATCATCTTCCATGATACAGTCTTCTCTGTCACCATCAATGAGGAAACCGTAGTACCTCTCCGGTGGGCGAGAAGTCCTACCAGACCTACGGAGTGGCCGAGGTTCTTCAGTTTCTGCTGCATCAGTCGGTTCAACCAAATCGTCATTTGTAGTTTGTGTCTCTAGAACCTCTTCTAGATCCACCACTTTGCCATCATCTTTATCTGTGAAAAACTCTTTTTCCAAGAATGTGGCATGTTGAGAAACAAACACTTTTTGTTCCTCTTTGTGGTAGAATAGATATCCATAAGAATTCTTTGGATATCCTACAAAGTTACACATGACTGACCGTGTCTCGAGTTTGTCCGGATTCTGCTTTTTAACATAGGCCGGGCAACCCCAAATCTTAATTCTCTTAAGAGATGGTCTCTTCCTATGCCATATCTCATATGGCGTGGTAGACACGGCTTTGGTTGGAACCCTGTTTAGCAGAAACGCTGCAGTCTCCAATGCATGCCCCCAAAACGAGACTGGTAACTCAGCGTCACTCATCATGGACCGGACCATATCTAATAGGGTCCTATTCCGTCGTTCCGACACACCGTTGTGCTGTGGTGTGTAAGGAGGAGTGAGCTGAGAGAGAATCCTATTCTCTTTTAGGAAGTTTGCAAATTCTGTACTGAGATACTCTCCACCTCGATCTGATCGAAGCATCTTAATACTCAAGCCGGTTTGTTTTTCTACTTCTTATTTATATTCAATGAATTTCTCGAAAGCGTCGGACTTGTGCTTTAATAAAAATACATGACCGAATCTTGAGAAATCGTCAGTGAATGTAATGAAGTATGAAAAACCGCCTCTAGCCTGTGTAGACATAGGCCCACATACATCACTATGTATGAGGCCCAGGAGCTGAGTAGCTCTTTCTCCGTGTCCGGTAAACGGAGTTTTGGTCATTTTACCCTTGATACAAGACTGGCAAGTCGCATAAGATTTATATTCAAAAGAATTTAAATATCCATCTTTGTGTAACTTGTTTAGTCTTGTTTCGTTAATATGACCAAGTCTACAGTGCCAAAGAAAAGCTTCATTTAATTCTGAAAGTTTTCTTTTATTAGTGTGTTGTATACTGAAAACTGTGTGTTGATTTAGGACATATATTCCGTTATTAAGCGTACCATACCCAACCAACATTTGATTTAGGTGAATGTTCATAACATTGTTCTGCAACACAAAATTATACCCTTCATTGTCCAACAAAGAAACGGATATTATATTACATAGCATACTTGGTACAAAATAACATGGATTCAAAATCAAAATACATCCAGATGGCAACCCCAAGTGATACTCTCCCACTGCGACTGTATGTACAATGGAACCATTTCCAACGCGGAGAGTATGGTCACCTGTCTTCAAAACCTTGCTATTTCTCAGCCCCTGCATAGAATTGCAAATGTGAGAACCTGAACCGGTATCCAATACCCAGGAAGCAGAGTTTATAGAAAAACAGTTTTCAGTCACAAACGCACCTGAAGCAGAAGCATCACCATGCTTCTTCTTGAGACTTAGGTATTCCGTGCAATTGCGCTTCCAATGTCCTGTCTTGTAGCAATGAAAACACTCGCCCTTCCCCGGGTCTCCAGCTGTGGACTTTCCCTTTCCCTTCACCTTTTTGACTCCTCCCTTAGGATTAGTGGGTTTCTTCTTTTTCTTTCCCTTGGCCTTAGCTTTCGGGCGAGAAGAAGAAGACTGTCCAATAGTCATAACGGGAGTCTTTGCTGACTTTATAGTGCTCTTTGCACTCCTTAACATATTAAGGAGTTCAGGGAGTTCCTTCTCCATGCCATGCATGTTAAAGTTCACTATGAACTGAGCAAAGGTGGAGGGGAGGGACTGCAGAATAATATCTATATATTGTTCATTGTCCATTGTTCATCCGAGGTCCTCAAGCTCTTCTATAAGAGCTATCATCTTCAAAACATGGTCTCCTACTGGTGTGCCAGGGGCCATCCGCATATGAAACAGTTTCTTTGATGCTTCGTATCGTAATACGCGGGACTGCTCCCCATACAACTCCTTTGTATGGAGCAATATCCCGTGAATGTCCATGTCCTCGTGCTGCTTTTGATGTGTGTTGTCCATCGATGCAAGCGCGAGGCATTTTGCCGTGGCATAGTCAGCGTCCTATGTCTTGCGGACTTCAATGTCCGCAACTGAGGATTTTGGGCCTGGGACGGGCGGGGCTGAAGCCGTGAGGACATATGATACTTTATCATAAGTCAAGGCGATCTTCAGATTCCTTAGCCAGTCTTTATAGTTGGTCCCATTCAGTTTGTTCTTATCTAGTAGAAGCTTAAGTCCAGTCATTGGTATCTGCCATTAAGAGAGAGAAAAGAATACACTCAGCGAAAGCTCTTGGACAGATTAGATTGGTTTTATTATCTTGTCAAATCGATGTTTCCCACTGCTTTTTATCAAGTTTTCTTTCAAACCTCAAAAAGAAAAACTAGCCAGGATTAATTACAGTCTACAAGTTCGCTAACCGTTCAGCCAGGCCAGTGTCGGTACTTTGAGGGAGGTTCCCCGTGCTTTCGTACGGACCTAATTAGAGTAAACCTCGTTTTCCCAGAGGCGGAGCCCCGTTAACACCTTTCTAGACACCTAATGAGTTAGCTAATTATAAACTGTAAAACTCTCCTAGGAGCAACTATTGCCCACAGTGGGATCGGGATCCAACCATCATATGGAAGGTATGCAATCTCATTGCAAATTTCAACACTTGAAATTCCCGATGTGGTTTTTACCCCTAATACTCGTGACCTTGGCTAAGGTCAACAAATCACGAGCACTAGTCAAGCTCAACCCGTCATTTCTTGATTAATTAGACCCGTTCACATGACCCTTGGCTAAGGTCAACAAAGTCATATGTCCGTCCTAATTAATCTGCATCATATGCGTTTGTAGGAAGACATCACTTAGCTACCGTACACTACGCCTTGGCTAAGGTCAACAAACGTACCACGAATACTAAGTACTCTACTTCCTAAAATGACGGAGGGTTGCGGATGATTTTTAAGAAAATCTTTAACGCTTTGAGCTTGATATCGTTGTAGAATCAAAAGGTTTTCAAAAGGAGTGGCTTAAGCTCCGCAGTTTTGAAATATAGCTTTTTCATAAATAGCCGAGTAGTTTTCAAATCCGATTCTACAACATCTTTTAGGTTTATTTTCTTTACATTAATCACATTAATGTAATCCCATAATTAAAGTCCTAAAGCCAATCACAGAAAAGAAACGAAAATAACACGTACGCTTATGCCATCCGCATTCGCCGCAATGTTCCGTTATGCACCGTTAGGTTACTTAACTAACGGCATACCGGGACGGGACTAGCGCGGGTGTAAAACATAAGCAACGTCTACTATATATCATATATATAATATGTCATTCGTCTCAGATATCACAGAACACAGGCAGCAGAAACATAGATATAACGTGGGATATCCTACGACGTCCGTATTTAGTATTTAGCCAGAATAGAAAATACGGATTCCACAGTCGCGATGAATAGCCAAGCCCACACCCTGGACCCCTACGAGAGCGGCAAGTGACCCTACCAATCCTGGAGTTTAGAAGACCCGGTCTCGACTCCTCGAGATGGCCTCCCACTGAACCCCAGAACCCGGTCACCTGTGCTCCCCTCCTTGGGTCCGTCCTAATGCGGAAAAGTAAATAATATACAACACTGGTGACACAACCGCAACCTGGAAGTGCCCCAAATAAAAGAATATTACATTACATTTGAATTTACATGAATGAAAATATAAAACTCTCATCTCACAAAAACCCCCCGGCTATTCGATCGCGACAATCCTGCACATCATATCTCAGCAACACATAATATCACATATCATCAACGTAAGTAAGTATGCATACCCCAATTGTCGTTGATGTATAGCAACGAAACCGGCGATATCTAACATACTACACTTACGGTCACAGAAAAGAAAGTGAAAAACTACAATATTTGGAATCCAGATTCTCTTTAGACATCATAAATGCGAAATATCACATATTTCGTATTTCAAGCCTACACTATATGAATTCCACATATTGTATCACATTCCAGACAAACAGACAGTATTAAGGTTTTCGAACGAACAATCAAGCACCCAAGTTTCACTAAAGCTCAACACTTGAGCAGGGTTCAAAAAAATCTGGAGTGTGACACAGTAGCGGCGGTCCAGCCGTAGAAGGGTCAAGCCAACGCCTCACATGTGGCACGCTGTACTGCCCCAAACCCTAGGGTTCAAAGGCCAGTTCGAGACGGTCACATAATCGAGTTAAGGTTTGTTGTCTTCTAGAGGGACCACCGCAAAAAGACTTGCACGTATTTCCAAACTATTTAAACCCCGTGAATAGTGAGTAAATGATACTCGTTCAAACACTTCAATACTTTCTAATTTACCCGGAAAAGCTACGAAATGAAAGTCCCGATCGAATCGACGAATCCAAAAATATCTCCAGAATTTTTCAAAACTAAATACAGTTTAAAAATACCCAAAAATTTATACATGCAGAACCAAAAATTACATAAGAAATATTATCCACTAATTCATACAAGAGGCCGCGGAACCGCGGCCTAAGCAAGCTTAGGCAGCGTTTCCGCGGCAAGAAACACTGTTCATTGGATAATTTTTCTGCCGTAATCCTTATTTTTCCCTGCTTTATTTTTTACATATTTTTAATTCTGCAAAATTTCAAAATTTAGAAAATTTCCAGAGAGCATCCCATAATATCGTATTTTTGTCCGATCGGGGTTTTCACTTCGTAAAAACGTCGCCTAATGTTCTAGGTCGGCTCTGATACCAATGAAAGGTTAGTATAGCACCCTATGAAGAGTTTTGAAGCATCACATGACCCAAAGTTATAATTTTTGAGGTGCTAAACTAACATGCAAAGGGATCTATCCTAGAAAATTAGGGTTACGATATAAAAGGCGAACTAATCTAGGGTTTCGAGACTACAACCTTTGTAGCTCCCTTTCGCTGGACTCCTTGGTCTCTAAGGTGTTGAACGAAGGTCCTTTTGATGTCCCCTTGTGTCCACGACGATCCACCGCGGAGATCTCCGTCTAAGCTCGCAACTTCGACAAACCGAAGAGAACACTCTAAACAAAGCGGCTAAGCTTGTGTAGAATGATGTTGTGGTTAGGTTTCTCACTTCAAAAACCTATCTTTGAGTGGTATTTGATCACTAGAAAGAACTAGAGAGCAAAAGAGCAAGAGGATGAAGATGGTGGCAATTTTTTGACAAGAGGTAAAAAATAACTCTAGTGAAGTAAAAGAAAAATATCAATATATATTTTATTCCTTCATGCTATGAACCATGGTTAAAGTGATGGAGACATTATTTAACTTTAGTTTGGAATGATAAAGAGAAGGATAACCATGGGTTAGTGGTAGTTGAGCATGGTTAGGTCAAAGGAAGAATGTAGAAGCAAGAATGATTATCCTTTCCTTTTCATTTTCTTTTTAAATCCAAAATCAAATAATAATCCATAATATAATCCATGGTGTGAGTCTTATATTGCCACCATTTCCATATGCAAACAACCATGATGGATGAGTGTATGTATGTGTGCATGTATGCACATCCACATGTGCATGAAACTAGCATGAAAGAAAGAAAGAAAAGCACACATGCATGCACACATCTATCATCCAAGAAAAGGTTTTAAGTGAGAAAACTAATGGTTAAATGATAAATCAACACTTGATTTATCAATCCGGTCATATCTCATATGACCCCACCAAAAGCAGTTCACCCGATCAATGTTCGGTATCATATACGCACATTTCAATCGGGTGCATGCGCATATCGCATATGCGCACCACAACGTTTCGCCTGGACTGGGTAACTCCTTTGTGGGACTCTAAGACTCGTCAATACGACGGCAGAGGGTAATGATCATATCAAGTACCCTCAAGCCGCAAGCGGTCAGCTAAACGTAACGGCCGCCCGGGTATTGAGCGATCAGAAGACAACAAGCGAACCTGCTACAACTCCCGTCGAGCCATCCGGCAACACTACCGTACAGTCCGGTCTCTTCGTCAGATATGCTGCATATCGAGCCTAGGGATGGTCACGTCGACCCCAATAACTCAATAAGTCGTGCCGGTGAATGGTCTATAACAGATCGAGAAACTACTGATAACACTTATCAGTAAATCTCAGCAGCCCTGGCCAGGGACTTGCTGTTATAACCAGTCGGGCACAGCACAGCATCAACTCTCAATACCGGGAGAGACGAAACCCCTCCTATCGCTCATCGTCTTCGTATGTCTCGGGACTGTACCCAACGGCCACCTGTTTGCACGACTCAGTGGAGCCGTGGTAGGGTGGCAATCAAAGTACAGTGGGAGAACACACAAGACTCCATGACGATCTCGGGTCTACAGACTAACCTGTACCAGTGTCACCTGAGAACTGCTATCCGACGATAGATATAATTCCATATAGGAGTTCTCGGTGAGTCCGTCAAGTGTACCCAGTCACCACTGAGCACCCGTATATGATCTTGATGTCAAACATCGATGAATGTGGGAACATTCATCGCCCATCGTATGGGTCTAGTATCATATACGCTAGTCTACTCTGGTATATCAATGCCCCGTCTTGATATACCAACGACTAGGGACGTTCCAGGATATGCTTATAGACTACAGATGTCCCACTAGTATGATCTCCATCATAATCAGAGTAGTCAAGCCGATATCCTCAGGGCTTTATCAGCATGTATGAATGAATAGAAGCATGATCAAATAAACATGTCAGATAAAGAAGAACCAGATAGCATACTATCATGTCGAGCAAGAATGCAAACTGAATATATATATACATGTATAGATACATCCACTATCACATAATGGCCTCTAGGGCATACATATATCCAACAGCTTCCACCATCAATGAGAAAACCGTAGTATCTTTCAGGTGGACGAGAAACCCTGCTAGATCGGCGGAGAGGCTGGGGTTCGTCGGGTACTACTGAATCCTCTGGTTCTACTAAATCTTTAGTTGTAATTTGTGTTTCTGGAACCTCTTCCAGCTCTACCTCTTTGCCACTAATTTCTTTTGCAAGAAATTCCTTTTCCAAAAAGGTGGCATATTGAGAAACAAACACTTTTTGTTCTTCAGCGGGGTAGAAAAAATATCCTTGGGAATTCTTAGGATATCCCACAAATTTGCAAAGAACTGATCGTGCCTCGAGCTTGTCCGGATTTTGTCTTTTAACATAGGCCGGACAACCCCATATCTTAACTCTTTTAAAATATGGTTTCTTCCCACTCCATATCTCATATGGTGTGGTAGGCACAGATTTAGACGGAACTTGATTCAATAGGTATGCTGCTGTTTCAAGCGCATAACCCCAGAAGGAAATAGGCAACTCAGCCTCGCTCATCATAGAGCGCACCATATCTAATAGGGTGCGATTCCTCCGCTCAGATACACCGTTGTGCTGTGGTGTATAAGGAGGAGTAAGCTTAGAGAGAATCCCATTCTCTTTTAGATAATCTAGGAACTCACTGCTTAAGTATTCACCTCCTCGATCAGATCGGAGAATTTTAATACTTTTGCCCGTTTGATTCTCTACTTCGTGCTTATATTCTCTGAATTTCTCAAAAGCTTCAGACTTGTGTTTCATCAGGAACACATGTCCGAATCTAGAGAGATCGTCAGTGAATGTAATGAAGTTGGAAGAACCGTTCCTGGCATGCGTAGACATGGGACCGCATACATCACTATGTATTAGTCCTAAGAGTTCAGTAACTCTTTCTCCGTGTCCTCTAAACGGAGCTTTGGTCATTTTTCCTTTGAGACATGAATGGCAAGTATCGTAAGATGATAATTCGAACGGATTCAAATAACCATCCTTATGTAACTTAGCCAGTCGTGTCGCATTGATATGACCAAGTCTACAATGCCACAAGTAGGATTCGTTCATATCTGAACTTTTCCTCTTGTGTGTGTTTTGTATATTTAGGACTGTATTCTGATTTAGAATGAATATGCCATTATGTAACGAGCCTGATGTAATCAACTTTTGATCTAGGAATATGTTCATAACATTATCCTTTACTACAAAATTATATCCTTTTTTACTTAATAAAGAAACTGATATAATGTTGCACATCATGTTCGATATATAATAGCACTCATTTAGAATCAGTGTATCACCACTTGGTAATACTAGGTGATATTCGCCAACTGCTTTGGCTGCAACATTTGCACCGTTCCCTACTTGAATGGAATGATCACCTTTTCCCAGTTCTCCACCTTTACGTAGCCCATGTAACTGTTTACATATGTGGGATCCTGATCCGGTATCTAATACCCAGGACGTAGGGTGAACTGAGAAACAGTTCTCAATAACTAACACACCCGAAGAAGATGCATCAACATGCATGTTCTTTTGGGCGGCGTGAGAATCCAGATATTCTCCTGTTTCCTGTTCAGTCTTACAACTCTTATAAGAAAGAATGGGTCCAACGTTCCCTTGCTCAGTACAATAATCGGGTTCAGTCAATACATCCATATTATTATCTTGATTATGGCCTGACATGGTCGCTACCTAGAGAGAGAGAGAAGAAAACACTTTAGCGTATGCTCTTGCAAGATTAGATTGGTTATTATCTTATCTAATCAGGATGTCTCCCACTGTTTTTATCAAATCTACCTTCAAACCCTAAAAGGTAAGATTAGCCGGGATTAATTACACCCTACAATTTCGTCAATCTTTCAGCTAGATCAGTGTCGGTACTTTGAGGGAGGTTCCCCGTGCTTTTGCACGGACCTAATTAAAGTAAACCTCGTTTTCCCAGAGGCGTAACCCCGTTAACACTTTTCTAGACACCTACTTGAATGACTAATTTGTATGTCCATATTGCGACCCCCGGTGCTTACGGGGAGGCGGAAACGGTATAAAAGAACAAATTTTTATCGCAAGAGGCAACATGGACTAAACAAGGTCGGGATCGTGTCTAAACTAAACTAGCAAATACGCTAAAGGGAGTTAGCTACTCGGATGAAGGTTATACCTAAACTTGAACTCCTTCTTCTTGAAATCTTGTAGAGGTTGATGGTTCTCTTTTCGTCGCCTTCTTCCGTCGAAGATGGATCCACCTCGAAGGTTCGACCTTTGGGCTCTTCCTCGATCTTTGAGTGAACTAGGGTTTCCGGCTTGCTAAACCTTTAACCTAGAATGAGTAGAGAGTGACTAGGGTTTGCTTTTCTTTTTAAAGAGAAGTATTCTCAACACATGAGAAGGTTTCTCTTTGCTAGAGGAAGAAGAAGATGAAGAGAGGAGAGAGAAGCTAAATGAGATAATGAGCTATGTTTTTCTTTCTTGCAACCATAATGCCAAAAGAAAAACAATTATCTAAATAATAATAATTCAAAATGAGAATAGTTGATGGCAATTTGGAATGACCACTACCATGCTTCATTTAATGAAATGTAAGCATGAATCAAGGAGGACTTTTTAAAGCATGATGGTGGTCAACTTTCAACCATGGTCAACAAGTCAACCATGGTCAACAAGTCAACAAAATCAACCATAACAAAATTCTCATTTAATTACTATTATTAATAGATAATATATAAATCCATTAGGGTTTGGAAAATGAAGACTGTCAACTGTGCATACGCACCCGTTCCGAAACCCTAATGAAATACCTCATCCTCCGCCTCAAGCAAATGTGCATACACACCTGCATTCTCGTTCCGAGGAACAAGAATACCAAGATATAAAAGCAACCCCCAAAACATATACCGGTATCTGGCTCAAACCAGAGCCTGCCAGTATAATCCGTCCGGACTCCAAACGTGCACAAGTGCGCGGATGAGAACGAACCCTGTCGCAAAACCATGCGACCTCTACTCTGTTTTGCCCAGAGGCGAATACCCTCTGTGTGGGACTCTAAAGACTCGACACTACGCTGGCAGTGGGTTTAACCACAGACCGCAAGCGGCACTAGCTGTGCGTAACGGTCCCCAGGTAGATGCCGACAAGAAGGCTGGCGAGGTGAAACCCCATCTGAACTCCTACTGAGTCTGAATGTGACATTCTCCGTACAGTCCGGTCTGTTCGTCTGATACATCGCATGTCGGGCCTAGGGGGCGGTAAAACGTCAGTCCCCCAATAGCGGTACAAGTCGTGTCGGAGTGAAGCCCAAAACACCCTGAGATAACACTGGAAGCCTACCAGTATATCTCGCTTGCCCTGGCCAGGGACTACTCGTGTAATGGCTCTCCTAGACACAGCGCGATGTCAACCCCCAATACCGGGAGAGACGAATCCTGTCTAACCGTCACTGCCTCCAAGTGCTTCGGGACTGCACCCAACCATCACCTGTTTGCACGACTCCTTTGAGCCGTGGTAGGGTAGTGATCAAAGTGCAGTGGGAACACACTCGAGGCGAAGTTCCAGTGTCAAGTCAGCGGACTAAGCTGTACTCATGTCACCTGGGAACTGATAACTGACGATAGGTATAATACCAACCTGTCAGTTCCCGACGAGTCCTGTCCAGTGTACTCGTAACCCAACGAGCACCCGTATACTATCTCCAGTACGACGTACTGATGGCTGTGGGACAGATCATCTCCCACACTGGGATGAGAAGCGCATACGCTAGTCTACTCCGGAGTATCGATGCCCTGTCTCGATAGTCCAACGACTAGGGACCTGTATAAGGATGTGCCTATAGATTACCCAGCCCCCACTAGTGTGACTGCCATCACAACGCTGGTAATCAAGCGAAGATCCTAAGGGCTCCACTAATGCGTATAAGTGACATACTGAAATAAACACAAGTACACATTGAAGTAGAAACAAACCAAGTAGCATACTACTATATTGAGCAAGATTGTTTATACAAGGTGAATATCCCAAGCTTCCATTAAGTAATATACAAACTAGTATGATACAGTAATGGCCTCTAGGGCATATACACTAACAATCTCCCACTTGCACTAAGGCCATGTACTGGCGTATCGAAGACCTATCATCTCGATCAGCCGCTCGAACTGAGTCTGGGGTAGGGCCTTGGTGAATGGATCTGCAGTGTTCTCTTCTGAAGCAACCCTCCGAACCTCGATCTCCTTGCGATCCACGATCTCCCTGATCAGGTGATACCGCCTCAAGATGTGCCTGGATCTCTGATGGGACCTGGGTTCCTTTGCTAAAGCTATAGCCCCGTTGTTGTCGCAATACAGAGGTACTGGGTCAACAATGGACGGAACCACCTGAAGTTCTTTTAAGAACTTCCTTATCCAGACAGCTTCTTTTGCGGCATCAGATGCAGCGATGTATTCCGCTTCCATAGTCGAGTCTGCAACGGTTTCCTGTTTGGAACTCTTCCAACACACCGCCCCTCCATTGAGGATAAAGACAAAACCCGACATGGACTTGGAATCATCCTTGTCACTCTGGAAGCTGGAGTCAGCAAAGGCCTCAATCTGGAGGTCTTTTCCGCCATACACCAAGAACATCTCCTTAGTCCTTCTCAGGTACTTGAGAATGTTCTTTACTGCTATCCAATGTTTCTCCCCAGGGTTTGACTGATACCGGCTTACTACACTCAGTGCATAAGCTACATCCGGTCTGGTACACAACATCGCATACATTATAGAGCCTACCGCAGAAGCGTAGGGTATAATAGACATGCGATCCCTCTCCAAATCAGTCTTGGGAGACATCTCTTTAGAGAGGGTGATCCCGTGACAAGCTTGTAGGTTACCGCGCTTGGAATCTTCCATACTGAATCTTTTCAGTACGGTGTCGATGTACCTGGACTGTGAAAGTCCTAATATCCTCTTGGATCTATCACGATGGATCCGGATCCCCAGGATGTAAGAGGCATCACCCAGGTCTTTCATGGAGAACCTGTGTGACAAGAAACCTTTGACAGATTGTAGCATAGGAATGTCATTTCCTATTAAGAGAATGTCATCCACGTATAAAACAAGGAATACTACAGTTCTCGCTACAAATCTACTATAGATGCATGGTTCATCTGGATTTTTGATAAAGTCAAATTCCTTGACCGTCTCATCAAAACAGATGTTCCAACTCCGCGATGCCTGCTTTAGTCCATAGATGGACTTAAGCAACTTGCACACCTTTCCGCTGCTCCCACTCTGAATGAAACCCTCTGGCTGATCCATATAGACACACTCCTCTAAACTTCCATTTAGAAAAGCGATTTTTACGTCCATCTGCCAAATCTCATAATCGTGGAAGGCAGCAATGGCAAGAAGGATCCGAATGGATTTCAGCATAGCCACTGGAGAAAAGGTTTCATCATAGTCCAAGCCAGGTCTTTGACGGAAACCCTTTGCTACAAGTCTAGCTTTATAGGTCTCAACCTGTCCATCTACACCAATCTTCCTTTTCAAGATCCACTTGCATCCTACGGGTTTTACCCCGTCTGGAGCAATGTCCAACGTCCATACTTTGTTGGTGTACATGGACTCCATTTCGGTCCGCATTGCATCCAGCCATTTTACCGAGTCAACGCTCTGAACGGCTTGTTGGAAGCTAGTAGGCTCATCATAGTCTATGATGCAATCCTCTCTATCCCCGTCTATGAGAAAACCGTAGTATCTCTCGGGCGGATGAGACTGCCTACTACTTCTGCGGAGCGGCATAGGAATGTCCTGTTCATTTGAACCCTCTGGTTCCTCTAAGCTTTCAGTAATAGCTCGTGGTTCTGGAATTTCTTCCAGTTCTACTGTGCTCCCACTTATCTGCTTTTCCAAAAACTCAGTTTCCAAGAAGTAGGCATGACGAGAAACAAGAACCTTTTGTTCCTCTTCATAGTAGAAGAAATATCCCTTGGAGTTCTTTGGATATCCCACGAACTTACACTGTACTGAGCGTGCCTCGAGCTTGTCCGCATGCTGCTTTTTAACAAAAGCTGGACATCCCCAAGTCTTGATGTGACTGAGATGGGGCCTCTTCCCACACCACATCTCATATGGTGTAGTAGGCACAGTCTTAGTAGGAACTCGGTTCAATAGGTACGCAGCTGATTCTAGCGCATACCCCCAGAATGATCACGGTAACTCAGCGTTACTCATCATGGACCGTACCATATCCAATAGGGTTCGGTTCCGTCTCTCCGATACACCGTTGTGTTGCGGAGTGTATGGAGGAGTAAGCTGAGAGAGAATCCCATTCTCTTTTAAGTAATTCAGGAACTCGGCACTTAAGTATTCTCCACCTCGATCCGATCTTAGAATCTTGATACTTTTGCCGGTTTGTTTTTCTACTTCATTCTTAAATTCCTGGAATTTTTCAAAAGCTTCGGACTTATGTTTCATTAAGAAGACATAACCGTATCTTGAAAAATCATCCGTAAAAGTAATGAAGTAAGAATAACCGCTTCGTGCATGTGTAGACATTGGACCGCACACGTCGCTGTGTACGAGTCCCAAGAGCTCGCTCGCTCTTACTCCTTGTCCAGTGAACGGAGTCTTTGTCATCTTTCCTTTGAGACAGGATTGACAAGTGGCATATGATTGATATTCGAACGGATCCAAATATCCTTCTGTATGTAACTTAGTCAACCTTCTCTCATTGATGTGACCCAGTCTACAATGCCATAAGAAAGTCTGATTGATATCTTGAGACTTTCTTTTGTATGTATTCTGGACATTGAAAATCTGTGGTTGGTTTAATACGTATATACCATTGCTCAGTGTACCTGACCCAATCAGAACTTGATTAAGGTGAATGTTTACAACATTACTTACAAACACAAATTCATAACCTTCTTTAGAAACCAAAGATACAGAAATGATATTACAAGTTGCGTTGGGTACAAAAAAGCAATTACGCAAAACCAAAACATGCCCATCTGACATTCCCAGGTGATAGTCCCCCACGGCTTTAGCATCCATGCTAGCTCCGTTCGCAACTCTGAGGGTCATATCACCTTCCTTCAAAAACCTACGGTTTCTCAACGCCTGCAAAGAATTACAGATATGAGATCCTGATCCGGTATCCAATACCCAGGAAGTAGAGTTTATAGAAAGACAGTTTTCAATAACATACACACCTGAAGCTGAAGCCACAACCTGCTTCAGTTCCTGTGTCCTGGCTTTCCAAGCCCTGCAATCTTTCTTCCAGTGTCCACTCTTATGACAATAGAAGCATTCTTCCTTTCCAACAAGCTGCCCCGCAATCTTTGTTGCCTTTTCCTTTCTCTTCGTACCCACTTTACTAACACCGCCTCTTAGTTTGGCGGGGGCTTTCTTCCTCTTTCCCTTGGCTTTCGCCTTGGACCTAGAGGAAGAAGATCCTCCTACAAACAAAGCTGGTGTATCCCTACCCTTCTGTAGGGTGCCCTCTGCGCTCCTCAGCATGTTGAGGAGTTCTGAAAGTTCAACTTCTTTTTCTTGCAAGTTGAAATTCAGTATGAACTGGGCGTAAGTGGATGGAAGGGACTGGAGAATTATATCCGTATAGAGTTCACTGTCCAACGTGGTCCCAAGTTCCGCGAGCTCCTCAGTGTAGCCAATCATCTTAAGCACGTGGTCCGCTACCGATGATCCGACGGCCAACTTTGTCGAAAATAACTTCTTCGACACTTCGTATCTTGCGATACGAGACTGCTCTCCATACAGTTCTTTTGTATGAAGAAATATGGATTCCAAATCCATATTCTCGTGCCTCCTCTGATGGTCGTTGTCCATCGAGGCAAGTACGAGGCACCTGGCCTTCGCGCTGTCAATCTCCCAAGTCTTACGGATTTCTTTATCCGCGACGCTGGAGGTGGGACCTGGGACGGGGGGAGCTTTGGTGGTAAGAAGATACCCCAGCTTGTCGTAAGTGATTGCCAATTTGACATTCCTGAGCCAATCTTTGTAGTTTGGCCCTGTCAGTATGTTTTTATCTAGAAGTAACTTAAGTCCAGTCATTTCGAATTTGGTCGCTGCAGGGGGGAGAGAAGAAACACTTTAGCACGATGCTCTTGCAAGTTTAGAATGGTTTTTAATTTGTCTAAACAGGATGGCTCCCACTGTCTCTCGAATCCCTCCTCAAACCACAAAGGAAGAATTAGCCGGGATCAATCCCACCGTACAATACTTGCTTAACCGTTCAGCCAGGCCAGTGTCGGTACTTCGAGGGAGGTTTTCCAACGCTTTCGCGAAGTTCCTTAATTTAAGAACCTCTTTTCCCTGGGGGCGTAGCCCCGCTAACACCTTTCTAGGCACCTACTAGGTTTATAGCATTGATCGTTTAGTGAGAAATTTCCCGAGGAGTAGCATATACTCACAGTAGGATCGGGATCCAAATATCATCGCGTGACGAAAATGAAGGAATCCTACCATAATCATCACACTCCAAATGGTATGCAAATCTAGCAAGTTTCAGTACTTATGAAACTCCCGATGTGGATTTTTGCCCCATGCTCTTATGACCTTGACTTTGGCCAACAAATCATAAGTCACATGTCAAGTTCTTCCCGTCGTTCTCCAGGTTAATTTGAATCCACCCGTACATACCCTTGACTTTGGCCAACAAGGCAGTACGGCTGTTCCAAATCAACGCATCTATCTATGCTGCACATGAATATCCAATAGCTACCAATCACTATGCCTTGACTTTGGCCAACAAACATAGCTTGAATACTATTGACTATTTATGTGAAACGACGGAGGGCTACGAATGGTTTTGGTAAAACCGTGAACGTAGTGAACTTGATATAATCGATGGAACGAGATAGCTTTTAGAAGGAGTGGCTCAAACTCCGCATTTAAAAGTTAGTTTTGAAAAGAACCGAGTGGTTTTTCGAAAGTGTTCCATCGACTTTAGCTTGGTTTATTATCTTGCATTAGTTCTTTTAATGCGTGATATTCTTTCATTAGTTCTTTTAATGCGTCCCATCATTTAAACCTACCATTGCAGAAAACAACCAAAATATGACGTACGCTTATGCCATTCGCATTCGCCACGGGGTCCCGTCATCACTCGTTAGGTTACTTAACTAACGACAGAGCGGGGGCTGGGCTAGCGCGACTGTAAAACATAAGCAACGCCTAAATAGAAAGCAATGATAGACATTACAGATCACAGATGAATATATTGGATATACTAGCAATCCGCAATCCTTTCGAGCCTGCAATGAAAAGCGGATTACACGGTCGCGGTAAATAGCCAAATACCCCACCCAAGACCCCTACGGGTGCGGCAAACTACCCGCCAAGTTCCCGGTAGTTTGTGCACCCCACCATCGGTCTATCCTAGGAGCAAAAACAGTAAAAAGAATTATACAATGACGGCTACAACCCCGACCCGGTTGTGCGGCCAAACAAATAATAATATTACATCAATTTACATTTACAATGAATGAAAGAAAAACAAAAGCTCATCTCACATCCACCCCGGCTATTCACCCGCGACAGTCCAACACATTCATATACACAATCCAACATCAAACACAGATCATGTATAACCCCGACTAATCGACTTATAGCGATTAGCCGACGTTCAATACATGCAAACATCACAGATATAACCAACATAGCCAAAGCGCAGTGAAGTTCGGAAAAAATACGGAATTATAGGACCCCAAAAGTGAATTTCTGTTCTGGAAAATCTGGGTACATATAATACATCTTAAAAATCCCAAAACCAACACAGAAGAACACTGCACCAAAAATGATGCACAGAAGACGACAAACCGCGGCGCTTCCGCGGCACATGCCTACCTCGTGCGGCGGAAGCGCGGCGGTTTGAATGAATTAGGGCAACGTTTTTCATGGTTGTTCACACAAAACCCTGAGCCGAATTTACAAGTATAAAGTTTTTCATTTTGAGCAGAAAAAATTTCAACAGAAACTTAGGGTTTTGGTTTTTCCGGTTTTGTGATTTTTCGGTTTCGAACTTCCATACACTTCGCTACCATGCTAGTTTAAGTTTAGTTAGGCTCTGATACCACTGTAAGTCCATATTGCGACCCCCGGTGCTTACGGGGAGGCGGAAACGGTATAAAAGAACAAATTTTTATCGCAAGAGGCAACATGGACTAAACAAGGTCGGGATCGTGTCTAAACTAAACTAGCAAATACGCTAAAGGGAGTTAGCTACTCGGATGAAGGTTATACCTAAACTTGAACTCCTTCTTCTTGAAATCTTGTAGAGGTTGATGGTTCTCTTTTCGTCGCCTTCTTCCGTCGAAGATGGATCCACCTCGAAGGTTCGACCTTTGGGCTCTTCCTCGATCTTTGAGTGAACTAGGGTTTCCGGCTTGCTAAACCTTTAACCTAGAATGAGTAGTGAGTGACTAGGGTTTGCTTTTCTTTTTAAAGAGAAGGATTCTCAACACATGAGAAGGTTTCTCTTTGCTAGAGGAAGAAGAAGATGAAGAGAGGAGAGAGAAGCTAAATGAGATAATGAGCTATGTTTTTCTTTCTTGCAACCATAATGCCAAAAGAAAAACAATTATCTAAATAATAATAATTCAAAATGAGAATAGTTGATGGCAATTTGGAATGACCACTACCATGCTTCATTTAATGAAATGTAAGCATGAATCAAGGAGGACTTTTTAAAGCATGATGGTGGTCAACTTTCAACCATGGTCAACAAGTCAACCATGGTCAACAAGTCAACAAAATCAACCATAACAAAATTCTCATTTAATTACTATTATTAATCGATAATATATAAATCCATTAGGGTTTGGAAAATGAAGACTGTCAACTGTGCATACGCACCCGTTCCGAAACCCTAATGAAATACCTCATCCTCCGCCTCAAGCAACTGTGCATACACACCTGCATTCTCGTTCCGAGGAACAAGAATACCAAGATATAAAAGCAACCCCCAAAACATATACCGGTATCTGGCTCAAACCAGAGCCTGCCAGTATAATCCGTCCGGACTCCAAACGTGCACAAGTGCGCGGATGAGAACGAACCCTGTCGCAAAACCATGCGACCTCTACTCTGTTTTGCCCAGAGGCGAATACCCTCTGTGTGGGACTCTAAAGACTCGACACTACGCTGGCAGTGGGTTTAACCACAGACCGCAAGCGGCACTAGCTGTGCGTAACGGTCCCCAGGTAGATGCCGACAAGAAGGCTGACGAGGTGAAACCCCATCTGAACTCCTACTGAGTCTGAATGTGACATTCTCCGTACAGTCCGGTCTGTTCGTCTGATACATCGCATGTCGGGCCTAGGGGGCGGTAAAACGTCAGTCCCCCAATAGCGGTACAAGTCGTGTCGGAGTGAAGCCCAAAACACCCTGAGATAACACTGGAAGCCTACCAGTATATCTCGCTTGCCCTGGCCAGGGACTACTCGTGTAATGGCTCTCCTAGACACAGCGCGATGTCAACCCCCAATACCGGGAGAGACGAATCCTGTCTAACCGTCACTGCCTCCAAGTGCTTCGGGACTGCACCCAACCATCACCTGTTTGCACGACTCCTTTGAGCCGTGGTAGGGTAGTGATCAAAGTGCAGTGGGAACACACTCGAGGCGAAGTGCCAGTGTCAAGTCAGCGGACTAAGCTGTACTCATGTCACCTGGGAACTGATAACTGACGATAGGTATAATACCAACCTGTCAGTTCCCGACGAGTCCTGTCCAGTGTACTCGTAACCCAACGAGCACCCGTATACTATCTCCAGTACGACGTACTGATGGCTGTGGGACAGATCATCTCCCACACTGGGATGAGAAGCGCATACGCTAGTCTACTCCGGAGTATCGATGCCCTGTCTCGATAGTCCTACGACTAGCGACCTGTATAAGGATGTGCCTATAGATTACCCAGCCCCCACTAGTGTGACTGCCATCACAACGCTGGTAATCAAGCAAAGATCCTAAGGGCTCCACTAATGCGTATAAGTGACATACTGAAATAAACACAAGTACACATTGAAGTAGAAACAAACCAAGTAGCATACTACTATATTGAGCAAGATTGTTTATACAAGGTGAATATCCCAAGCTTCCATTAAGTAATATACAAACTAGTATGATACAGTAATGGCCTCTAGGGCATATACACTAACATAATTGTCCTGTGTAAAACTCTCCCAGGAGTAACACTTACTCGCAGTGGGTATCGGGATCCAACTATCTCATAGAAGGTATGCAATCTCATTGCAAATTTCAACACTTGAAATTCCCGATAATATTTTGCTCCCAGCAATTTATGACCTTAACATAGTCAACAAATCATAATTGCTAGCCAAGTTCAACCCGTCATTTCCCGATTGAATTAAATCCACCTGCACGACCCTTAACATAGTAAACAAAGTCGTACAACTACCTTAATCCAATCACATCTCATGTTTTAGCAGAAATGTACTAATTAGCTACCGCACACTACGCCTTAACATAGTCAACAAACGTAGCACGAATACTAACTAGTCTTTATCTGAAATGACGGAGGGCTAAGCAGGTTTTTCAGAAAACCATGAGCGTAATGAACTTGATATCGTTGTAGAATCGAGTGAAGTTTTGAAAAGGAGTGTTTTTGAGGCTTTTCTTAGTTTCGCAAAAGGGGTCACTCCCGGTGAAGGGATCGTCGGCCCTTTCCTCATCGAATAAGGTGCAGGATATATCATATATACCGCTGTGCAAAGCAAAACTTTAAAAGCAATCAAAAGACAAACCGAGTTTTGTAGCATCTGCCAGTTTTGCTAAAGAGGTCACTCCCGGTGAAGGGATCGTCGGCTCTTTCCCCATCGAATAAGGTGCAGGATATATCATATATATCACTGTGCAAAGCAAAACAGTAGCTACCCTTTTTATAAAGTTTTGATTCTACAACATCTTTAGGTTTCTTTTCTTTTTATTAATCTCATTAATAAAAATCCCATCAGCTTATGCTTCCTAAGCATCACAGAAGAAACGAAAGCAGTAATATTTATATATCAGCATATATATATAGTATAAGCATTCGTCTCAGGCAGTAATATGATCTCATCACAGAACATTGCAGCAGAAGTACATATATGAAATATTGGATATACTAGGACGTCCGTGTTTTCAATACGAGCCTGTATAAAACACGGATTCCACGGTCGCGACGAATAGCCAAACCCACATCCCAAGACCCCTACGAGAGCGGCAAGTAACACTGCCAATTCTAGGGTTAGGAGACCCGGTCTCGACTCCTCGAGATGGCCTCCCACTGGATCCTAGAACCCGGTTACTTGTGCTCCCCTCCTTGGGTCTACCTAATGCGGAAAAGTAAATAATATACACTGGTGACATCAACCTCTACCTGGAAGTGCCCCAAATAAAAGAATACTACATTACAAATGAATTTTACATGAATGAAAATAAAAACCCTCATCTCACATAAAACCCCCGGCTATTCTGAACGCGACGATCCAATATAACATATCACAGCAACACATAATATCTCATATCATCAACGTAAGTAAATATGCGCATCCCAATTGTCGTTGATATATAGCAACGAAACCGGCGATATCACATATTACACTTACGGTCACAGAAAAGAAAGTGTAAAACTACAACATTTGGAATCCACAATCACTTTAGACATCGTAAATCCGAAATATCACATACTTCGCATTTCATGCCTAACTCTATGAATTCCACATATTGTATCACATTCCAGATAAATAGACAGTATTAAACTTTCCGAACAGATAATCAAATACCCAAAATTTCCCAAAGTGCTCAACTCTTGAGCGGAGTTCAAATAATCCCAGAATATGTCAAAGTACCAGTGATCCAGCCGTAGAAGGGTCAAGCCAACGCCTCACATGTGGCACGCCGTACTGCCCCAAACCCGAAGGTTCAAAAGGCAGTTCAAGACGGTCACATAATCGAGTTAAGGTTTGTTGTCTTCTAGAGGGTCCACCGCTTAACTTGTACAATTTTTCCGAAAGATTTAAACCCGATAAAAATTCAACACTTGAAAGTTTTACGTGCCGGGAAAAAGTGGATTAATGATATCCGTTCAACTAGTTTAACAGTTTCTAAATATCCGGAAAGAAATACGAATTTAAAATTTCCGATCGAGTCTACTATTACAATACAAACCCCAGAATATTCAACACTTGAAACAGATTAAAAATATCCATAAAATAGTAAACACATAGTGTAACGTCTTCAAAATAATAAAATATGATTTTTTGGAAATTTTATAATTTAATATTATTTTAATGAATATTTTAATATTCTGGTATAATTAAATACAGATAAATGGGGGAAAATTATGGAAAATTCTAAAATAAGGTATTTTAAGGAATTGCCTCGTTTTCTGTGCATGCCCCCATTTCCTCTAGTTTTGACCCTGAGTATGTCTAGTTTTGACTGATTCCATCTAGGGTGAAATCTGGGTTGATTTTCCTATGTTGGTGTATAATTTGCGACTTGTTTTAGCATGGATTTTGGTATTTGGTGATTCATTCCTGTCGGGTGGCGTTTGGACGTCAACGACAAGTGGATTTTGATTGTGTTTACATGCGAGTCGATAGGTTTTTACCTATGCGGGTAGCGTGTGCTATTTTGGTTTCCGATGTGATTTTCATGTGCTTTAGCATTGTGATATACTTGTAGGTACCCCGCGTGATGTTGAGGCAAAGGAGGTGAAGATAGCGACATCAGCTTTGGCACACGAGAAGCAAGGTGAGTAGATTTATATCTACGGGGAGAAGTCGGGTGGATGGCGTATAGCACCCCCGCAGTCCGTGGTGATGTATACGAATACGTATACACACGAATATTTATTTTGTGTTGTTTAGGGTTATTGATGGTAATAATGATATTTTGATGATAAGAATATATTGGTTTAGTATAGTGCGAACCCTAGAGTAGTGGTTGCACTCACACATACATTTACACACATACTTGCATTCATTCTTTCATTTATTAGAGTGCATATGATGGTGCGTATATCTACACATGGGTATGGGACTATGTGTTTATATACGGGATTGGAGGATGATACGTGGTTTGAGATGATACTTGATGTGAGGCCTGAGATCGGCGATGTGACATAGTTTGCCTTTGAGGTGCGATATGATAGTTTTAGCGGGCCTTTGGACATGTGCTTTACCCGCATTCATATTTTATAGATGGTGTCGATTTGTACTAGACTTACAGTAGTACCCTAGATTGTGTGATCTGATGATAAGTGATACCTGATATGTGATGAGATAGTGTGATATTGACCCCTACCCAGCTATTGGGATGCCGTACGACGATTTACCGTACGAGCCGATATTGATGATAGATCCGCACTCATGACTCGAGGATATCATACGATATGTTATTGAGGCGAGATCACCGACTATCATATCTATATTTATATATTGACTCAGATTAGGTGGTTTCATACCCCTCCTGTCTAGATTATTTAGTAGACATTAGACTAGACCGAGTCATACCTATTTCAAAACTAACGAATCGGGGATATTTTAAAGATAAGCAGAAGGGTTATACGGATATTTTCAAATGATGCATCTTTTCTTAAAACACCGTAGCCCTTACTTTACCAAAAGCCCTGATTCGTCTTATTTCAAAAGGCAAGGTTGCATGACATATCTATTGGGGCAGGTTCTGTACTTTTGCGTTGATCATTCGTTTCCGCATATTCCTGCTATTTGCATTGCATCGCTTGTATTGTTGTGACATTCAGTCATGCTGCTAGGACACCAGCACCATTATCGATGATGTATATGTTCCACGTACACTTGTTGCCGGCTCACACACTCATCATCGATAATTGCCATGTCACTACACTATAGTACTATTGCATTCATGATATGATTCTGGCATGGCATATTGTACATTTATACCTGTACACATATATAGATGATTCTAGCTTGATTGGGGATTTGGGAACCGCAAGATACTCTTTAAAAACAGATTCCTTTTAAAAGAGCGGTCTCCCTCGACATGTGCACATTATTATTTCATGTTGCATGACTTACTGATATGCTTGCATTACTGTTACATGCCGCATACATCATGCTTTGACTGTACGCATTGAGATATGTTGTTTCTATGATATTTCTGGATTTGGGAACCGAGGGTATTTCAAAAGAGAATATGTCATTTCTTTAAAAACCCGGTTACCCTTGATATGATATTTCAGTGCGTCCACCATGTGTTTTCTCGGTGCTGAGAGCGATATGTGTAACCCGAATCGAGGCGTGGATGAGCCGATTGCAGGTACATGGTGGACCCGGTATGGTTCCCCTCGGCAAGATGATCGATGAGCTTTGCCGATTGAGCCTGGAGGCGGGCGAGTACCTACCGGTGATTGGTTGGACCTGGCGGTTATCCGGAGGATACTGACCAGAGTCGATGGATAGATTTGGGCGTCCTGCCGGGGCCGAGGGCCGATACCGCAGACAAAGCCCGCGGGCCGATCCGGACTGACGGAGCCCGATATATGAGGATTTATGTGCCGATGCTGGGCACAGTTTTCATGATGTTTTCGAGTGCCGATGCTGGGTACTCCGGTTCCATGATTTTGACGTGTCGCGAGGGACACGGGTGGGTTATATCCTTATATTTCCATGCACAGGTTTCATGATATTTACTTGCATGATGGGTATTGTCATTGGGTGACGAGTGGACGGGATCCACGAGTGTGCAGATTTGATTACATTGGTTATACCTCATATTCATGACATGCTATTACCTGAGGCACTAGCACGAGCACTTGGCACTACACTCATGTATAGAGATTACATTGCCAGTTTAGCATGCTTCAGCTTTATTCATATTGAGGTTTATTTATATCTGATCGTATTGACCTAGGATGGGTCATGCATTCGATCTCTGCATGTAGATATTTTCTATTCACGAGTTGGCAACTCACCCCCGTTGTGCCCCAGTTCTTGCAGGTTTTTGCCGTACAGATTCCATAGCGGCATTTCTGGCACACTGCTTCTTTTGGGTGACTTGCTTGGTTAGGTGGGTTCTTTGTATCAGAACCGCCATTGTTCATGTATTTTTATTGTATCTAGAATTGTCCATCAACCAAAACTTGTGTATTGTTTCAGACTTAGAAACAGTGTTGTATTATTTCGACCTTAGAGTCGCGCTAGTAGTATTACGGTTTTCTGGCTGTTTTGAGTTTCTTTTTTTTGGGTTTTGATCCTCGCCCTTTGGCGTTGTATATTATTATTGCTTACATGGTTGTGATCGTCGATTGACGAAGAGCTAGCTCCCGCTTGGGGTTGCCTTTTATCATGTCATATATATTATTCTTGTTGTACCCCGTTCGGGGCCAGTTTTTACAAAGGAAACTCTGCCGAAATTTTCAGGAAAAATTACACATTTTAAAAAAATTCATATTCGGCTTAGTTATTTAAAAACTTGATTTTCAAACATGTTTTCTTTACCTCTTAAAACTAATTTTCCCTATTTACTCCTTAAATGGTTTTAGATTTCTGGGCTTTTGGCTTACTTGGATCAGATGGAGTCCTATAGACTTCATATGGTTCGAGGGCCAGTCACGTGCTCTTTCGGGTCGTGACAAAGTTGGTATCAGAGCGCTAGGTTGACCTTGGTTCGAGTCTAAGTTTGACTATGTGGAGCCTAGGGCGTTACTTATATACGGAACTTAGGCTTGACCTTACGGAACTTAGACTTGGTCGAGAGGGTATTAGACCCGAACTTTCTTCGCGTATGATGACCCTTGGTTGATGGAATAGGTGACTAAAGTAGAGTGACGTACCGTTGGTATGTTCCGCGGCATATTTACGACACGCCACTCCGCTTAAGAAACCTTAGGTTGTACATTTCCTTGCATTGTGTCATATTCCTTCCTATGATCTATCTTCATCGATACTGGTTGTGGTTTTGCTGCCGCGATTGCACGGGCAGAGTGAGCTACGGCTCGAGTTGTCAGCATGAGCTCGTCGCGGACAAGGGCTGACCGGGGCGTGATTCCAGAGACATACGGTTGCATTGAGGCTTCGTATTTTGTGTTTCCGCACTATGGGCGTTTGACAGATCGCTGCTGTGAGATTTCTAGGATGTACCGGACGGTACCAGAGGATTGAGCCACTGATAGAGGCCAGCCAGGATGTGATGACCGTTGATGTATCACTTATTCATGATGGTTGAGGCGCTGCTTAGCGTACCGACGAATGAGCCAGTTGTTGCTGCGAGTGATAAGATATCGCCCAGATGATTGGAGCTACTGCAGCATGAGCATATTCTTAGAGATGTGATAGTGAGTCGCTAGTTACCGAGGATGAATGACTAGGACATGTAGTTCGTTCGCTTACCCCGATGCGAGGTCATCAGATAGATTGATTCCAGCTAGAGGCGACTTCACGCAGATTCGTTGAGAGTCGATTGAGACGATCGAAGGTCAGGAACCCATTTTCCAAGTTTAAAGTATACGGAAAGACATGCAGGTGATTTTATGGACCCTCTAGAAGAATGAAACCCTAACTCGACTTAATGACCGTGTGAAAGCCTTTGAACTTTAGGGTTTGCGGCAGTTCCTCGGTGCCATTAGTGAGGCTTGGGTTTGCCCTTCTACGGCTGGACCACCGACGCTGTGGCATGTACTCGATACTATTAAACTGTACCCGAGATGTTGAGCTCTTGGGGGATTGTGAGGTTCTGACGAGTCGATCGGATGATTCGACATCATTCGGATATCATGTGATGGGACACTGCTTGGGAGACTCCAGATACGAGCATAGCCGTCGGAGCGCAGTCTGTGTAGCCATGATGAGATGAGTCCGAATCAGTCGATAGTGGAGCAAGGTGGAGTAAAGAGTTTGCACGAGATTTCGACGAGATGACGTTCCACTCCGCTGACATCAGAGATGCGATATGCACGCTGAGGATGTGTTCGGCTAGATATCTTCTACTGAGTGATGAAGATACTGAGTTCGTGATTTCGAGTCCGTGTTAGAGACTTCGGGTGGACCGTAGCCGAGGACATTGCAGTGTGCAGATAAAGACGCGACGTCGAATGGTCGATGATACAGACAAGCGGGACAAGAAGTTCGTGCGAGAGGCAGACGAGCTGTTACTACACCCCGTTAAGATTAAAGGCCGGACATGTATACAGAGGCGCACAGATGCGACCAGCTTCCGAGGAGATGTTGTACTAAGGACGCAGAGGTCCAGAGAGCGAGAAAAGATTACGCCAGAGTACCAGCCTCTTTACAGTTTGTCTTAGGCAAGATCAGAAGAGACCTTGAGTAGGATTCCTTCCAGTACACTGCTGCAATAAGAGTTGCACCCAGGATCGGATGTGTGATATGCATTCAGAGGACCCGAGGTCGGCGCCAGAGATGTGCTGCTTTACGAGCGGTCGTGAGGATTGACCGAGAGATGACCAGGGAAGTGCAAGAACGGAATCGTTCCTGTCAGCACACCTGACCGGGCCGATGAGCCGATGGATTGCGAGTTGGTAATCTACAGGAAAGATCAGGAACCAGAGGCAGAGGACGCCAGCCGCGAGTAAGAGGCAAGTAGATATCTTGCGCCGCTAGCATCGGATGTACCGGTACCTTCTCGACCCTGAAGAAGGATATACCGACGACGGTAATTATGATTTTGTGATTTGATTATCACGTATCCGTTGCTTTGGATTTCGGTATTTTGGGCGATCTATTCGCATGATTTAGTCTTGATGACTGAGTTTCATGATATTTGATTTTGTGCACCATGGTTGCACCTACTGGGTATTTATACCTTGTACATAGTTATTACTCTTGAGCTGTTGATTGCGATTTCATACCTATTTTATGCTGGTGATTTGATTTACGCTTCCAGCAGAGTTTCATGTAATTTTAGTGTTTTGATTTTGCACTCGGTATAGCTTATATGTGCTTGTAGTGCATCGATATGTGTTTTGTGCCCGCAGCTGCACACGTTTATGATTTTCTTCATATCTGGATACACTTGGTGTTGCTGTTTACGTATTTGAGTTATTGCTTGGTATTTGTGCATGGGATGCACCAGTTTTATACTTCGTGCATTTGTCGCACCAGTTTTATGTTTCTTGCGTTTATCGCATCAGATTTATATTTCGTGCCTTTGTTGCACCGGATTTATATTTTGTGCATTACGATTGCACCTGACTTCGATTTGATGCCTTTCGGTATGTCGATTTTGATTGTGATATTGATGTGGATTCTTGCACTCCGTGCTTTTGACTGGACTTACGCATATTCGACGTTGCTATTGGATTTTGTGATTCCGTGCATATTGAGTGCGCAGGGTTTAGATTTTCATTCGTGCACGATGGATGCACCGATTTGGATTTCCGCGCATATTGGGCGCATGTTTTGAGATACGATTTTGGTGCACACCCGATGCACTAAATCGAGATTTCTTTGTGCATGTCAGATGCACCGGGTTTTTGGCTGTCAGGTACACACGTTGCCTATGACAGATGCTTCGTGAACACCCGTTGCACCTAGAAGCTGTTATGTGCATTTGTTTAGCACATATATGGATTTTGATTCCCGTGCGCACCAGATGCACAGGGTGGGTTATGTATATTTTTGAGATTTATTTCTTTTGGAACAGTACATTTTTATGATATTGGATATTATTTTCTTACTGAGCAGGACTAGTCAGAGGACAGTACCTGGATATTTTTTTTTTGCATGCATCGATAGTTATCGAAGGGATTTCCAAAGAGCGAGCTATAGTCTCAGTATATACCTACGTGTCCGATATGACACGAAACGTTTTAAAAAAAACTAGGAAACCCTTCTGATTGTTTTCAAAACGGCGGAACGTGCTTATTAAACAAAGGATATATATATACATATATAGTTACTTTCTTATGAAAAACGTCCGCCACTGTGCAGTGTTATGCGCATCGCAAAGCGACTTAAAAAGGATTTGGCATGCTTTTACATCAGCTATTCACATGTATAGATTGGATGTCTGCATGTGTAGTTCTGATCCATATCATATCGGTTTTGTATTGGATTTGACATTGTGTCCTTACCTTGACTCCGATGATTGCGGGATGCTTGATGGAGCGTTGTTTTTGAGTTATCTGCTCAGTACTCATGCGCATGCATTGCGCTGTGACGTTTTATGTGTTGATGATTTCGGAGCCCCGACGACTTGGAATTCGTATCGAAATGTTTTAGAATTTGGGGTTTTAAATTTAAATTCGGGGACCGAATTTCTTTAAGGGGGGTAGATTGTAACGTCTTTAAAATAATAAAATATGATTTTTGGGAAATTTTATAATTTAATATTATTTTAATGAATATTTTAATATTCTGGTATAATTAAATACAGATAAATGGGGAAAATTATGGAAAATTCTAAAATAAGGTATTTTAAGGAATTGCCTCGTTTTCTGTGCATGCCCCCATTTCCTCTAGTTTTGACCCTGAGTATGTCTAGTTTTGACTGATTCCATCTAGGGTGAAATCTGGGTTGATTTTCCTATGTTGGTGTATAATTTGGGACTTGTTTTAGCATGGATTTTGGTATTTGGTGATTCATTCCTGTCGGGTGGCGTTTGGACGTCAACGACAAGTGGATTTTGATTGTGTTTACATGCGAGTCGATAGGTTTTTACCTATGCGGGTAGCGTGTGCTATTTTGGTTTCCGATGTGATTTTCATGTGCTTTAGCATTGTGATATACTTGTAGGTACCCCGCGTGATGTTGAGGCAAAGGAGGTGAAGATAGCGACATCAGCTTTGGCACACGAGAAGCAAGGTGAGTAGATTTATATCTACGGGGAGAAGTCGGGTGGATGGCGTATAGCACCCCCGCAGTCCGTGGTGATGTATACGAATACGTATACACACGAATATTTATTTTGTGTTGTTTAGGGTTATTGATGGTAATAATGATATTTTGATGATAAGAATATATTGGTTTAGTATAGTGCGAACCCTAGAGTAGTGGTTGCACTCACACATACATTTACACACATACTTGCATTCATTCTTTCATTTATTAGAGTGCATATGATGGTGCGTATATCTACACATGGGTATGGGACTATGTGTTTATATACGGGATTGGAGGATGATACGTGGTTTGAGATGATACTTGATGTGAGGACGTGAAATCGGCGATGTGACATAGTTTGCCTTTGAGGTGCGATATGATAGTTTTAGCGGGCCTTTGGACATGTGCTTTACCCGCATTCATATTTTATAGATGGTGTCGATTTGTACTAGACTTACAGTAGTACCCTAGATTGTGTGATCTGATGATAAGTGATACCTGATATGTGATGAGATAGTGTGATATTGACCCCTACCCAGCTATTGGGATGCCGTACGACGATTTACCGTACGAGCCGATATTGATGATAGATCCGCACTCATGACTCGAGGATATCATACGATATGTTATTGAGGCGAGATCACCGACTATCATATCTATATTTATATATTGACTCAGATTAGGTGGTTTCATACCCCTCCTGTCTAGATTATTTAGTAGACATTAGACTAGACCGAGTCATACCTATTTCAAAACTAACGAATCGGGGATATTTTAAAGATAAGCAGAAGGGTTATACGGATATTTTCAAATGATGCATCTTTTCTTAAAACACCGTAGCCCTTACTTTACCAAAAGCCCTGATTCGTCTTATTTCAAAAGGCAAGGTTGCATGACATATCTATTGGGGCAGGTTCTGTACTTTTGCGTTGATCATTCGTTTCCGCATATTCCTGCTATTTGCATTGCATCGCTTGTATTGTTGTGACATTCAGTCATGCTGCTAGGACACCAGCACCATTATCGATGATGTATATGTTCCACGTACACTTGTTGCCGGCTCACACACTCATCATCGATAATTGCCATGTCACTACACTATAGTACTATTGCATTCATGATATGATTCTGGCATGGCATATTGTACACTTATACCTGTACACATATATAGATGATTCTAGCTTGATTGGGGATTTGGGAACCGCAAGATACTCTTTAAAAACAGATTCCTTTTAAAAGAGCGGTCTCCCTCGACATGTGCACATTATTATTCCATGTTGCATGACTTACTGATATGCTTGCATTACTGTTACATGCCGCATACATCATGCTTTGACTGTACGCATTGAGATATGTTGTTTCTATGATATTTCTGGATTTGGGAACCGAGGGTATTTCAAAAGAGAATATGTCATTTCTTTAAAAACCCGGTTACCCTTGATATGATATTTCAGTGCGTCCACCATGTGTTTTCTCGGTGCTGAGAGCGATATGTGTAACCCGAATCGAGGCGTGGATGAGCCGATTGCGGGTACATGGTGGACCCGGTATGGTTCCCCTCGGCAAGATGATCGATGAGCTTTGCCGATTGAGCCTGGAGGCGGGCGAGTACCTATCGGTGATTGGTTGGACCTTGCGGTTATCCGGAGGATACTGACCAGAGTCGATGGATAGATTTGGGCGTCCTGCCGGGGCCGAGGGCCGATACCGCAGACAAAGCCCGCAGGCCGATCCGGACTGACGGAGCCCGATATATGAGGATTTATGTGCCGATGCTGGGCACAGTTTTCATGATGTTTTCGAGTGCCGATGCTGGGCACTCCGGTTCCATGATTTTGACGTGTCGCGAGGGACACGGGTGGGTTATATCCTTATATTTCCATGCACAGGTTTCATGATATTTACTTGCATGATGGGTATTGTCATTGGGTGACGAGTGGACGGGATCCACGAGTGTGCAGATTTGATTACATTGGTTATACCTCATATTCATGACATGCTATTACCTGAGGCACTAGCACGAGCACTTGGCACTACACTCATGTATAGAGATTACATTGCCAGTTTAGCATGCTTCAGCTTTATTCATATTGAGGTTTATTTATATCTGATCGTATTGACCTAGGATGGGTCATGAATTCGATCTCTGCTTGTAGATATTTTCTATTCACGAGTTGGCAACTCACCCCCGTTGTGCCCCAGTTCTTGCAGGTTTTTGCCGTACAGATTCCATAGCGGCATTTCTCGCACACTGCTTCCTTTGGGTGACTTGCTTGGTTAGGTGGGTTCTTTGTATCAGAACCGCCATTGTTCATGTATTTTTATTGTATCTAGAATTGTCCATCAACCAAAACTTGTGTATTGTTTCAGACTTAGAAACAGTGTTGTATTATTTCGACCTTAGAGTCGCGCTAGTAGTATTACGGTTTTCTGGCTGTTTTGAGTTTCTTTTTTTTAGGTTTTGATCCTCGCCCTTTGGCGTTGTATATTATTATTGCTTGCGTGGTTGTGATCGTCGATTGACGAAGAGCTAGCTCCCGCTTGGGGATGCCTTTTATCATGTCATATATATTATTCTTGTTGTACCCCGTTCGGGGCCAGTTTTTACAAAGGAAACTCTGCCGAAATTTTCAGGAAAAATTACACATTTTAAAAAAATTCATATTCGGCTTAGTTATTTAAAAACTTGATTTTCAAACATGTTTTCTTTACCTCTTAAAACTAATTTTCCCTATTTACTCCTTAAATGGTTTTAGATTTCTGGGCTTTTGGCTTACTTGGATCAGATGGAGTCCTATAGACTTCCTATGGTTCGAGGGCCAGTCACGTGCTCTTTCGGGTCGTGACACATAGGCAAGAATTACTGTGCAAAAAACCGTGGCTAATTCCCTTATACTGCCGCGGTACCGCCACCAATGGGGGGTCTTTGCCGCGGTTCCGCGGCCACGTGGTCGAATTAGAGGCACGAATTTCACAGTAATTCTTATCTTTTGTTGCTGTATTTTTCAGGTATTTTTAATTCAGAAAAATCCCAAATTTTAAAAAATTTCCAGAGAGCGGGTATATTTTGTCGGTTCGGGTTCGATCGGAGTTTTAAATTCGTAAACACAACGCCTAATGCTCTAGCTAGGCTCTGATACCACTGTAGGGTTCCTAGGCACTCTTGTGAAGGTTCATAAGGCATTAAACATGCCCGGATAAAAATTTAGACGTGCCGAACAACCCAAAGCCGGGAACTTTGCTAGATTATTAGGGTTAAACATGCAAGATGATAACTTTTATCTAAGTGTGAGGGATTACAACCTTTGTTGTCCGCTCCTTCGCTTCACAAGCTCCGAGTAGAAGTCCCTTTGCCACGATCCACGATCTCCCGGACTCATGAGAGGCTCCACGACTCGAACGATCCATGCTAGCTTGAAGTGTTCCAAATCTCCGATGATCTACGTCGAAGTTGCAAAGACTCAAGCTTTCTCACTCTAAAGAGATGAACACACTAATCTCATGGGCTAGATGAGATGAGGATGAGAGAGTAGTATTTTTGCTTTCTTTTTAAATCATTTTCTCATATTTATTCATCACATAAAGATTTTCTAGTAAGCTTTTTTCAAGAGAGAAGAAGATGATAATGGAAAATGATAATCATAAATCATCCTTTTGTGATGAATAGAAAACAAAGCTATATGATTGATATATTAACCATGGTCAAGGATGAGTGGCTAATAATGTGTAGATAAATAACTAGAGTTATGGTTTGGTTGGGTTAAAAATGTGTCATCACAAAATATCTTAACCATGACAAAAGAAGAATGCTTCTAGAAGGTGCATGAAGCAACTAACCCTAATCAAACCCTAACCTCATTTAATCATCCTTAAACATGTTTAATAATAAATCATATCATGTCACAATAATATATATCACATATATATTATATATTTGCAACAAAAGAAAATAATACAATTAACATAAATCGCATATATATCAATGTATCATCCAGTGAGAAAATGAAATAATAAAGCGAGCCAATATTAGATAATGTAATACAATATATCAAATATATTATTATACATTAAATCATCGAATCAACACTTGATTCGATGATCCGGCTATATCGAATATTACCGACTAATATATCATGTACCGATTCATCGAATCAACACTTGATCCGATGTCTCAGTTCATATCTAAATATCGCGAGAATATAATATGGTATCTCATATCGCATTATTCTCGGTCCTGCACATATCACATATGTGCCTCTACTCCGTTTCGCCTGAGCCAAGAAACCTCTGTGTAGGACTCTAAAGAATCGTCAATACGCCGGTCGCAGGTGATGATCATATCAAACACCCACAAGCTGCAAGCGGTCAGCTAAACGTAACAGCCACCCAGGTATTGAGCGATCAGAAGATCAACAAGCTAGCCTGTGCGTTCTCCTGTGAATCCAATCAGTAACACTCCCGTACAGTCCGGTCTGTTCGTCTGATATGTCGCATATCAAGTCTAGGGGTGGTATACGTCAGACCCCAGTAACCGATAAGTCGTGTCGATGTGTGGCTCATAACGGGTCGAGAAACTACTAGTAACACTTACCAGTAAATCTCTATATCAGCCCTGGCCAGGAACTTCCAGTTATAGCCAATCGAACATAGCACAACATCAACTCCCTATACCGGGAGAGACGAATCCCCTCCTATCGCTCATTGCCTCCATGTGATTCGGGACTGTACCCAAAAGCCACCGTTTTGCACGCCCTCTTGGACGTGGTAAGGTGGAAATCAAAGCACAGTGGGAATCACACAAGACTCTATGACGATCTAGGGTCTGCAGACTATCCTGTACCAGTGTCACCGGAGAACTGCCATCTGACGTGTGGTATATCACCATCTGGGAGTTCTCGGCGAGTCCGTCCAGTGTACCCAGTCTCCACTGAGCACCCGTACACCATCTCTGATGTCAAACACCGATGGATATGGGATCATCCATCGCCCATCATATGGGTCAAGATGCGTATACGCTAGTCTACTCTGGTGTATCGATGCCCTGTCTCGATATACCCTCGACTAGGAACAGTTATAGGATGTACTCATCGACTATCGTGGCCCCACTAGTATGATCTCATCATTGTCCCAGTAGTCGAGTATAGATCCTAAGGGCTTTATCAACATGTGAGAGTAAAACAGTAAACCAATACAAGTCAACATGTTAAGATAAAGTGAAAACAAATAGCATACTATCATGACGAGCAAGAAAGTCATCTCTATATATATCCAAGCATCCATTATAAGATACATCATATGTACAACAATGGCCTCTAGGGCATATACATAACTAACAACGGAGAGGGCGCATGAAGGGACAGCAGCGACGGCGGTTGGCTGCGCAAGAGGCAGGGAATAAGCCGGGACATGCGGTCCAAAACCACTCACATGCCGACACGGACGCCGCCGCGCCCGAACCCGAATGCCCGTGCCCACCGTGCCAAGACAAACGTCAATGCAAAACGGTGCGCGAAGGGTCACGAGGATCGGACGAGGCGGCTCCGCCGAGCATGAAAGAAGCGCTCGTCTCGAAAGCCGAAAAAGGCAGGAAACGCCAACCGGCGGCCTGGAGTGGGCCCCACCGGCGGGTCCCGGGGTGGGCCCCCCGGCGGGGCCGAGCCACGTTCCCAAGGGCGGTGCACGGCGCCTTACCCCACACAGCGCCATGGCCCCTGCCCATGAGCCATGGCATGCACCGAGAGCCAAGCAAGCACCTCCCTCCTACTATAGTTTAGGAGGGAAACCCCTAGAAATGACCCCGGGGGTCCAAAGTGTCTCTGTGGCCATACAAAATTTTTCCATGGTGCCGGGCACGGTGGGCATGGTGCAGGGCACGGCATGGTGCGTGCTGCACCGTGCCTGGTGCGACCTGCACCGTGCCTGGCGCGTGCTGCACCGTGCCCAGCAATGGGCCAATGAGCCAAGAATGAACCGGGCGCCTCCCACCTACTATAGTTTAGTGGGGAAACCCCTAGAAATGACCCCGGGGGTCCAAAGTGTCTCTGTGGCCATACAAAATTTTTCCATGGTGCCGGGCACGGTGGGCATGGTGCAGGGCACGGCATGGTGCGTGCTGCACCGTGCCTGGTGCGACTTACACCGTGCCTGGCGCGTGCTGCACCGTGCCCAGCAACTGGCCAATGAGCCAAGAATGAACCGGGCGCCTCCCACCTACTATTGTTTTGGAGGGAACCCCCTAGAAATGACCCCGGGGGTCCAAAGTGTCTCTGTGGCCATACAAAATTTCTCCATGGTGCCGGGCACGGCACGGTGCGGTGCTGCACCGTGCCTGGTGCGTGCTTCACCCTGCCCGGTGCGATGCTGCACCGTGCTCGGTGCGACGCAGCACCGTGCCAGGTGCGGGGCCCGGGGCCCACGAGGCAAGACATGCATCCGGCCGCCGTGCGGGCCGGAATTCCCGCCGAACGGAGCCGACAATGAGCCGCCGCGTCAGGCCCGCGCGTGCGCGTGGCGCTAAGGCGCGAAGGCGCGAATCCGCGTAAATCGCGACGCGGCTAGGGCGGGCGCGCGCGTGTGGGGATTTTTAGGGGCATTCCTCGTGACGCGAGCGCCCGCGGGGCAGTCTCGCGCCGTGCCGGCGCCGTGCCACCGACGGATCGGGCTGCGGCTCAGGACGGAATTCCCGCCGAACGGAGCCGACAATGAGCCGCCGCGTCAGGCCCCCCCGCGCGCGAGGCGCTAAGGCGCGAAGGCGCGAATCCGCGTAAATCGCGAAGCGGCGCGAGCGGGCGCACGCACGTGTAGGGATTTTTAGGGACATTCCTCGAGACGCGAGCGCCCGCGGGGCAGTCTTGCGCCGTGCAGGCGCCGTGCCACCGACGGATCGGACCGCGGCTCGGGCCGGAATTCCCGCCGAACGGAGCCGGCAATGAGCCGCCGCGTCAGGCCCGCACGCGCGCGAGGCGCTAAGGCGCGAAGGCGCGAATCCGTGTAGATCGCGACGCGGCGCGGGCGGGCACGCGCGCGTGTGGGGATTTTTAGGGACATTCCTCGACACGCGAGCGCCCGCGGAGCAGTCTCGCACCGTGCCGGCGGCGTGCCCCCGACGGATCGGGCCGCCGCGCGGGCCGGAATTCCCGCCGAACGGAGCCGACAATGAGCCGCCGCGTCAGGCCCGCGCGCGCGCGTGGCGCTAAGGCGCGAAGGCGCGAATCCGCGTAAATCGCGACGCGGCGCGGCCGGGCGCGCGCGTGTGGGGATTTTTAGGGACATTCCTCGAGACGCGAGCGCCCGCGGGGCAGTCTCGCGCCGTGCCACCGACGGATCGGGCCGCCGCGCGGGACGGAATTCCCGCAGAACGGAGCCGACAATGAGCCGCGGCGCGCGCGAGTTCGCGTAAATCGTGACGCGGCACGCCCGTGGGTTTTTTTAGGGACATTCATCAAGTCGTGAGCGCCCCGCGGGGCAATCTTGCGCCGCGCCGGCACCGTGGCACCGATGGATCCGGCGTCGCATGCGCCGGAAGTCTCGCCGAAAGATGCCAACAATGAGCCGCCGCGTCGAGCCCCCACGCGCGCGCGTGTGGGGACTTTTTATGCAAATTCCGCAAAAAATGAGAGCCCAAGGGACCCGGTTTGGCCTCCGTGATGTGGGGCCCGCGCCGTCCAAGATCCCGCAGCGAACTATCTGTGGGCCCCACCGCCGGCTCCGCGCCGGACGACGCCACGGGTTTCCTGGACCGGTCCCCCTCCCGTCGGGCCCGGCCGTAGTCCCAAAAACATTGCCTGGCATAATGCCATGCGCCATGTCATGGCTCTTGCCCATGACCCATGGCATGAACCGAGCAAGCCCCTCCCACCTACTATAGTTTTCTGGGGAATCCCCTAGAAATGACCCTGGGGGTCCAAAGTG
>CM057340.1:227143886-227163886 GCA_030015575.1 Agapanthus africanus
GCCGGCTAGTAATATCCGTTTGACCCTGATCCGTGCAATACCGCACGTATCTGACCAAACCCTGCCATATATCTATACGGCCTCTATTACAAACCGTCTGATCCTGATCCGTGCAATACTGCACGTATCTGATCGGACCCTGCCATATCTCCATACGGCCTCTACAGCGTTTCGCCCGAAAGCTGAGTAACTGAAAGTGTGGTGGACTCTAAAGACTCGTCAATACTATGGCTGTGGATTTAACCACTAGCACGTCAGAGGTATAAGCCAATACGTGACGGGCCACCAGCTATTGACCAAAAGGGACGTCGATGAGCGAACTCATCCTGACACCCTACTGAGCCTGTCAGTGACAATATCCGTACAGTCCGGTCCGTTCGTCTATGAGCATCGCATGTCGGGCCTAGGGGGTGGGTAAAAGTCAGACCCCCAAAAGCGGTACAAGTCGTGTCGGAGTGTAGCCCAGAACACCCTGAGATACTACTGGAATACCTACCAGTAAATCTCCTGCCTTGGCCAAGGACTTCGTGTAATGGCTCTCCTAGACACAGCGTGACCTCACCCCCAATACCGGGAGAGTCGAACCCCCGAAGATCCGCTCACTGCCTCCATGTGGCTCGGGACTGTACCCAACTAAAACCTTTTTGCACAACTCCTTTGAGCCGTGGTAGGGTAGTAATCAAAGTACAGTGGGAACTCACACGAGACAAATGACGATCCCCAGGTCGATGAACTAACCTGTACACATGTCACCTGGGAACTGCTATCTGACGTCAGGTATAAGACCAACTAGCATGTTCCCGGCGAGTCCTGTCCGGTGTACTCATAACCCAATGAGCACCTGTATACATCTTAGGTGAACCAACTGACACCAGTGGCTTGTGAGACCGGCCACCGCCCCTCGTCGGGGTCTCGACTGTATACACTAGTCCACTCTGGAGTATCGATGCCCTGTCTCGAAACTCCCACGACTAGGGACCTTTTAAGGATGCGCTTATAGACTCCAGCTCTCACATATATGATCGCCCTCATACTGCTGGCAGTCAAGCAAGAATCCTAGGGGCTCTATCAACGTGTAATAGCGACCTGCCAGGTCACCTAAAGCAGTACACGATGATAAAGGTAAACCAGATAGCATACTGTCATCTCGAGTAAGACTGTCGTCCCGGGATAGGTCCTCCCTCAATCATTGCAATCACGTGACTGTGATCCAATAATTGACTCTGAGGGCACTATCTCCAACAATCTCCCACTTGCACTCAAGGCTAATTATTACGATGTCGCATACTCACAGCCCGTGTGATACCGAACACCCAACTCCTCTACTAGTCAGTCTCACAAATCCTGTTTGGAAGACTATTGCGTTCGAGGAATAGCCTCAGTGAGTGGATCCGCCTTGAAGTTTCTTTCTATGTCTCTCTATATCTCAAGTTCGCGGAGAAAGCCATCTCCCGAAATGAGCAATACCTGTCTTAGAGTGTCTGGATATCTGATGGGACCGAGCTCAAAAATGAACTCCAAATCCAAACTTCTTAGACTGTATCGTCAACTGAACTTAATCGGTATCCTGCGCCATGCCACCCTCAGTATTGTCTTAGACCACCTGTCCAAAATACTGCCCCTCATCAGAAGGAAAACTATAGCTCTGACAACCTCCTTGTCGTCCATGTCACCTTGGAAGCCTGGAATGATAACTGTCTCCCAAATGAGGCTGTCATTATCATATCCCTAGAACATCCACTTATGTTCTAAAACTGCTTCCGACTGTTTCTCCAGGATTGGATCAATGTCAACTTATTGCATCTAGTGCAAGAACAACATCTGGTGTGGTACTTGACATCTCATGATTGACTCAATTGCCTAAGCAAGTGATCTGCCAATCATGCACATCCCTCTCTACTTTAGTCTATAAGACACCTTTAGAGAGGGTGACTCCATTACCTGCATGTACACTACCGTGCAAGGAGTCGTCCATTCTAATTACTTTTAGAATGCTGTCAAAGTACCCTGATTGGGAAACCACCCAAATCTAGATCTAAAACCATAGATCTAGTAACCAGTATGTCTGATATAATGTCCAAGTCCCTTGTGGAGAAACCACTGTGTGACGACCAAAGTATGACCGATCGTAGTATAGGAATATCACTTCCTACTACCTTCTCAACAGATCCATCCCCTATTCTGATGACGTCA
This sequence comes from Agapanthus africanus, assembly GCA_030015575.1. Classification (NCBI taxonomy): domain Eukaryota; kingdom Viridiplantae; phylum Streptophyta; class Magnoliopsida; order Asparagales; family Amaryllidaceae; genus Agapanthus; species Agapanthus africanus. The sequence continues at coordinate 227,146,080 of CM057340.1, forward strand.
AACCTATGACTGTCATATCAGAAACAGATGATCTAACTCCGCTATATCTGCTTTAGTCTATAGACCTAAGCCTGATATCCACCAATGTTTCCGCTGCTCCCACTGACTACGACAACCCTCTGGCAGAGTCATATAGACGTGCACTTCTAAAGTTAGTTTAGAACAACGCTATACTCATCCTCCTGCCGGGTCTCGCAGCCTGGAACAACAACAATGGCAAATGTGGGTAAACAAGAACTTCCCTGTCACCGTCCTGGAGGCTACCGGAGTACCTCTCGGGTGCCTGAAGTTACCCACCTTATCTGCAGAGTGGCCAATGGAATGTCAAATCAGATTGAATCTTTAGGTTCCTTATGAAATCTTGAGTAATCGTTTGCGGTTCTGGAATCGCTTCCAGTTCTACCATACTCCCACTACTGTTTTCTGAAAAATAACCATTTCTTTTAATAAGACTGTGGCGAGTCTAGAACAATACTTTTATTGATCTGCCAGATGGTAGAAAATCAACCCTCGTCATAGCCTGGGTCAACCCACAAACAGCCATTACAGAAACGTGCCTTGAGTTATCCAGAGTCTGGTTTTAATCATAAGCCGGACAACTCCCCGTACCTTAACAATGTTAAGATATGAACTGTACTATATCCAATATAGAACCAGAGGCACTGATTTAATTGAACCAGATTCAAATCATGCAGCTGTCTCCAGTGCATGTCAACTAAATGGAGAGAGGCCGATCAGCGTTACTCAACTTAGGAATGCTTCCAATTATGAGTAACCTGAAAGAGAAGCAATTTCTCTTTATCATTACTATCAACTGAATACCATACACAAGTATCTACATCTTCAATCACCTTGAAGAATCCCGATACTTGCTACACCTGGTTCTCTACTCTATTCAAATACCTATAACTCCTCAAAACTTAAACCCTGTGTTTCTACGAAACACATGTCTAAGAACTAGAGAAGTTAAAAGTAAACAGAATATAGTATGAGGACCAACCCCTCTGTCCTAATGGACACTGGACAACATACAATACTCTGTATAAGTCCGCCGAGTCTAACAACTCTTTCACTGTGTGTCGTAGGTTAAAAACTGTACTTATGGTTAAGAAGAATTACACCACTGTTTAATGCTCCTTACCTAACCATCCACTGATATAGGTAAATGTCATCGACATAATATCAAAAGGTATATCTCACTCTATGAAAATAGACGTACAGATATATCAATTTGAAATTGGTGCACAACAGCGGATATTCAAAACCAAATATTTGCCGACCGGCAAACAACCCAGGTGGCTTCCTCAAATATCACCAATTACAAAGAATCCCGATATAATGAGGATGGTCACCTAATTCCCAATAATTTACTCCCACTCATCATCTGTAAAACCATACAGATGTGAGAGTCATACCTGGTAAATACATACCCTGGAGCAAGTGTCTAATCAGGAAATCAGTTTTCTTTTAACAGTACACAGTTGAACTGAAACATTGAAATGTTTCGATGGGGTATCCTGGTATTCCTAGTAATGCCTCTACCATTATCCAGATTCACAACTATAACCGTATAATTCTTTGCCACCTCTCCAAATCCCTTTATATGTCTTTAGTCTTTACCTTCTGCACACCCATTTAGGCCAATTGGTTCTCTTCCTTCCCTACCGTTCGGCACCAGCCTATGGTTTGGAAGAAGACTATCCAATAAGCATAATGGGTGTACTGTCCTAGTCCTAGGAGCACTCGCAATGCGAGAGAAGGTGAAGATAAAAGACAACCGAATAAACCTTATTCCTATTTCTCCGGGACCAGAATCCATCCCCGAACTGGAACAAGTTCCTTTCGAGTTCGTATATAACCATACGATGGAGTATCCAATAAACTGTGGATCTTCGTAGTGATACGGAGTGTCCTGGAGAAATACAAAGGTGATTTAGGATTGGCGAAGAAATACTTGGTTTGGTCGTGAATATCAGTCGCAATTTACTTTGCCCTCTTACTAATCCCTTGCTTTGTCTTAATCTTAATACCTTCTGCACACCATCGTTATGCTAATTGGTTTTCTTCATTCCCTACCGGTCGGCACCAGCCTAAGGTTTGGAAGAAGACTATCCAATTTGCGTAATAGGTGTACTATCTCCTAAACCAAGGAGTACTCACAACTTGAGAGAAGGTAAAAGGGAAAAGACAACTGAATAATCCTATCCGTTTTCTCCAGAACCGGAAACCATCCTCGAATTCCTTCGAGTTCGTATCTAACCATACGATGGTTTTGTCCAATGGAAGTGGACGTTCGTAGTAATACGGGGTGTCCTGGAGAAAAGGGTAAAAGTAGGAGTGGCAATGAGGTCTGCAACTCTGACAATCCAAAAGCCAGTGTAAAGAAGGTTCGGTCAACTTGGTCACTGAGTCATAGTCTTAGGGTCGGGTCAATGGTTGCTGCCAGAGAGAGAGAAAAGAAACACTCAGCGTGCACTCTAACCAAGATCAGAATGGTTACCAATTTATCTAATCAGGAAACCTCCCACTGTACCTCAAACTCTCCTCCAAACCTGAAAGAAGAATTAGTCGGGGTCACCTGAGGAGTAAACCAACTCATCAGTGGGAATCGGGATCCAACTATCATCGCATGATAACGTGACGGAATCCGCTCACGCTATAACACTCCAGAAGGTATGCGCATATCTGGCAAGTTTCAGTTCTTTTGAAACTCCCGATGTGATTTTTACCCCATGCTCTTATGACCTTGACGAAGGCCAACAAATCATAAGTCACATGTCAAGTTCTACCCGTCATTCTCCAGGTTGATTTGAACCCACCCGCACAAGCCCTTGACGAAGGCCAACAAGGCTATACGACTGTCCTAAACCAACGCATCTATCTATGCTGCAGAAAGGCAACAAGCAGCTACCATACACTATGCCTTGACGAAGGCCAACAAACATAGCATGAATACTACGTGCTACCCGTCTGAAACGACGGAGGGCTATGAATGGTTTCTGGTGAAAACCTTTAACGTAATGAACTTGATATCGTTGAAGGAACGGATAGCTTTTTAGAAAATATAGTGACGAAAACCTTTACTAAAGAGGTCACTCCCGGTGAAGGGATCTCGGCTCTTTCCCCGTAGAATGAGGTGCAGGATATTCCAACTGAATACCACGATGCAAAGCAAAAGTAATCGGCTATAGTGAAGTTAATGCCCTGACGCAAACTTCTGTCCAAGGGGTCACTCCCGGTGAAGGGATCTCGGCTCTTTCCCCGTAGAATGAGGTGCAGGATATTCCAACTGAATACCACGATGCAAAGCAAAAGTAATCGGCTATAGTGAAGTTAATGCCCTGACGCAAACTTCTGTCCAAGGGGTCACTCCCGGTGAAGGGATCTCGGCCCTTGCCTCGTCGACTGAGGAGCAGGATATTCCAAATGAATACCACGATGCAAAACAAAAGTGAACGTCCTTGGAATAACAGCTTTTTGAAAAGTGTTCCAACAACATCAGAATAGGTTTATTAAACTTGCATTGATCCGAATCAATGCAGTCCCATCAATTGATCACACCACAAAGAACGAAAATATACTGACGTACGTATATACCATCCGCATTCGCCACTGGGTCCCGTCATCACCCGTTAGGTTAGCTAACTAACGGCAGAGCGGGGACTGGACTAGCGCGGATGAAAAACATATACAACATCTACTAATATATATACCACTATATTATATTCGCTCAAGACGTGATAAGAATGCAACATCACAGAAATGTACAGCATCACAGAACAATACAGATATCTGGGATCCCCGGGTTTCACAGAGCCACTACTGAAACCCGACGTTCCCCTGGTCGTGTGGATAGCCTGTGCAATGAAATCCTAGACCCCTACGGGCGCGGCAAGTCACCCGCCAAAACCTGAAGCGAGGCAGCCCCCTTCAGCACCGTGAATGGACCACCCAGCACTTCACGGAATCCGGTAACTTGGGCACCCCTCTTGGGTCAACCTGTACCCCCTACGAGTGCAGCGAATAGCCCGCCAATTCCAGACTGAAGCCCCCTCCGTCCCAATGCCATGAGATGCGGGCTTGTTGCCCTCCAGAACCCGGCTATCCGTGCACCCCACCGCGGGGCAATCCTAGTACAGAAAGTAAAATATACATACAACGGGTACATCGACCGCAACCATGTCGTGCCCCAAAAGAATAATACAAACAGGCAGTGACGGCAGTCCACATGTCGGACGCTCGCCCCGCAATATCAAATGTACATAATACAACAACACTGTACTAGCATTGCATCCAGGCTATCGCCACGACCGATCCGCAACATCATAGGAAAACACAGAACATCAACGTGAAAGTCACGTTCGCAAATCCGTCTAACCGGGCTATAGCAGTTAGACCGGATTTACCGATCGAGTGACATTCATAGTCGCAGATATAATGTAAATACTGTGAAATAATGTGTTTAAAATATCCGATCGATCAAATAATTAACAAGTAGGCCCCCAAGCAATACTGTAGCACTCACAGAAATTCTGGGCCCAAGTTTAATATTCCAAAACCCCCAAAATAAGCCCACAAGGCCACTGGAAAATTTGGACACAGTGAAGACACAAATGTGCGGCGGAACCGCGGCCCAAGGGGGGTTTCGGCCGCGGTTCCGCGCTTGAGGTATCGACTGACTGCGTCGAATTTTTACAGAAGTCTTAGAATTTCTTGCACAGTACTTTTATACAACCTGAAAAATTTTTGGAGACCAAAAAAATTCAACAGAAAACTGTCGTGAACAAAAATGCAAGTTTTGGAATTTTGGTCGATCGGAAATGTAAAACACATCAAACGAAGCTAGACGAAGTTAATGGCGAGGCTCTGATACCACTGTAAGTGCACGGCGGCGCCCCGGCCGTCAAACCGACGGTCAAATGCGGAAACGGTGATAAACTTTAATTTTGCGAACTTTGCAAACCGGCACCACCGCGCACTAAACACCCGGATCGGACCATTAAACTAGTTCTAGCTAACTACAAGATGGGAAGAGATATACCGAGTGATCCGAGTCCTCCGGTCTTCTCGTCGTCGTCCCGATCTCTCGCGGAAACTCCGGTCGTCGCATCCTTGCCGGAAGGGCACCACATCGCCTACATCTTTTACGGGCTCCCACCTCAATACCGAGGCAACTCGGGCACGAAGCTGGCAAGTCGACGTGCCCAAGATGTGCTGTAGAATATAGTGTAGAGTGCATGTCTCACTTTGGGGTATTGGTTGCCATGGATGTGGAGGAATGAAGGTATGAAAAATGGTGCTTTCATTTTTCATTACATGAGAATGAGATGAAGGAAATATACCACAAGCTCACAAATGAAATTCACTCCCTCTCACAAATTGTGGCCGGCCAATACTTGTGGGAAATGGTGGAGAGAATCAAACTTTATCAAAGAGGGAGGTGAGTGTAGTAGAAAGCAAGTGGTGACCACATCCAAAAACATCAACCATACTTCACTTCTATTCACACCTTAACCTCATTAATGCAAAAGTATGGATGAAGGATTCTAATCCTATCATAATGAAGACAAGTGCAAGAAACCCCCTCCTCAAATGTTATTTGCACAATTGCAAATAACCCCCTCCATCGGAAAAGTCCGGCCGGGAAAGAACAAAGGAAAACCGGCCGGAACGGAATGCAAACTGGCAACTCCAGAAAACAGGTCCCGTAATAAATTACAGGAAAACCCCGATACTGTGCATACACACCCGCATCTGTATTCCGTCCGGATACAAATGCAAAGAGACAAAATCTACACTGTACTAAACTAGGATCCGGCTTAAACCAAAGCCGGCTAGTAATATCCGTTTGACCCTGATCCGTGCAATACCGCACGTATCTGACCGAACCCTGCCATATATCTATACGGCCTCTAGTACAAACCGTCCGATCCTGATCCGTGCAATACTGCACGTATCTGATCGGACCCTGCCATATCTCCATACGGCCTCTACAGCGTTTCGCCCGAAAGCTGAGTAACTGAAAGTGTGGTGGACTCTAAAGACTCGTCAATACTATGGCTGTGGATTTAACCACTAGCACGTCAGAGGTATAAGCCAATACGTGACGGGCCACCAGCTATTGACCAAAAGGGACGTCGATGAGCGAACTCATCCTGACACCCTACTGAGCCTGTCAGTGACAATATCCGTACAGTCCGGTCCGTTCGTCTATGAGCATCGCATGTCGGGCCTAGGGGGTGGGTAAAAGTCAGACCCCCAAAAGCGGTACAAGTCGTGTCGGAGTGTAGCCCAGAACACCCTGAGATACTACTGGAATACCTACCAGTAAATCTCCTGCCTTGGCCAAGGACTTCGTGTAATGGCTCTCCTAGACACAGCGCGACCTCACCCCCAATACCGGGAGAGACGAACCCCCGAAGATCCGCTCACTGCCTCCATGTGGCTCGGGACTGTACCCAACTAAAACCTGTTTGCACGACTCCTTTGAGCCGTGGTAGGGTAGTAATCAAAGTACAGTGGGAACTCACACGAGACAAATGACGATCCCCAGGTCGATGAACTAACCTGTACACATGTCACCTGGGAACTGCTATCTGACGTCAGGTATAAGACCAACTAGCATGTTCCCGGCGAGTCCTGTCCGGTGTACTCATAACCCAATGAGCACCTGTATACATCTTAGGTGAACCAACTGACACCAGTGGCCTGTGAGACCGGCCACCGCCCCTCGTCGGGGTCTCGACTGTATACACTAGTCCACTCTGGAGTATCGATGCCCTGTCTCGAAACTCTCACGACTAGGGACCTTTTAAGGATGCGCTTATAGACTCCAGCTCTCACTTATATGATCGCCCTCATACTGCTGGCAGTCAAGCAAGAATCCTAGGGGCTCTATCAACGTGTAATAGCGACCTGCCAGGTCACCTAAAGCAGTACACGATGATAAAGGTAAACCAGATAGCATACTGTCATCTCGAGTAAGACTGTCGTCCCGGGATAGGTCCTCCCTCAATCATTGCAATCACGTGCCTGTGATCCAATAATTGACTCTGAGGGCACTATCTCCAACAGATCTCGGGTCGACAGACTACTCTGTACCAGTGTCACCGGAGAACTGCCATCTGACGTATGGTATAATACCATCTGGGAGTTCTCGGCGAGTCCGTCCAGTGTACCCAGTCTCCACTGAGCACCCGTACACCATCCTTGATGTCAAACACCGATGGATATGGGATCATCCATCGCCCATCTTATGGGTCAAGATGTGTATACGCTAGTCTACTCTGGTGTATCGATGCCCTGTCTCGATACACCCTCGACTAGGAACAGTTATAGGATGTACTCGTCGACTACCGTGGCCCCACTAGTATGATCTCATCATAGTCCCAGTAGTCGAGTACATTTCCTAAGGGCTTTATCAACATGTAATATAGAGACAATCAGAGTACATGTTAAGATAAAGTACAACCAGATAGCATACTATCATGTCGAGCAAGAAAGTCCTCCCTATATATGTCCTAGCATCCACTACAAAATACATCGTATGTACAGTAATGGCCTCTAGGGAATACATATAACTAACAATCTCCCACTTGCACTAGGGCCATCTGTTATGGTATCGCATACCCAACAATTAGCTGCGGTTGAAGTATCTCAAACTCAACCATCCCGTAAAAGTCTCTACTGGGAAAAAGGCCTTTGTGAGTGGATCCGCGCTGTTGTCCTCTGTATCTACTCTCCTAACCTCGATCTCCCTGGAGATCAACCATCTCCATGATCAGGTGATACTGCCTAAGAATTATATCTGGATTTCTGATGGGACGGTAGTTCCTTGGCTGAAGCCACAACTCCATTGTCACACAATGGTAGGAACGAAGTTCATCTTATGAACTTATATATATCCAGACTGCCTCTTTGGTAGCATCCTTGGTAACGATGTGTCTTGCCTTTAATCGTCTGGTATGTCACGGTATCTAGCTTGGAACTCTTCCAACATACCGTCCCTCCACTGAGGGTATAGACAAGCCTGCGACTGACATTCAGTCGTCCTTATCACCCTGGAACCATTCCAGTGATTCTCCCCAGGATCGATTGATACCATCTTACTACAACTAGTGAGTATCCTAACATCCAATTAGATCTATCTCATAGATCCAAAACCTAGGATTTAGTAGGTATCACTTTGATCCTATATGGAGAATCCTTGTAATAAGTGGAGATTGACCGTGCGTAGCATAGGAAACTCCTTCCCTATCAAGAGTATGTCATCCACGTACTCTACGAGGATCTCCACCATACTCTCTACTACCTTTTTGTATATACAAGGTTCATCTACCATTTTGATGAAGTCAAACTCTTTGACTACCACATCAAAAACAGATGTTCTAACTCCGCGATGCCTGCTTTATCCTATAAAGCATCTTGCACACGTTTCCGCTGCTCCCACTGTCTACGAAGCCCTCTGGCTGTGTACTTATAGACGCTATCTTCTAAAACATCACTTAGAAAAGCAGTCATGACACCCAACCACCAGATATCGTAGTCATGGTATGTTGCCGTGGTAAGTAGGATCTGGATGGACTTAAGCATAGACCCTTAGAAAAGGTTTCAACATAATCCATACCTGGTCAATGATGTAAACCTTTAACAAGTCTAGCTTTGAAAGTCTCAACTTTTCCATGTACACCAAGTAATCTTCTCAAGATATACTTGCTCCTGATGGGGATTTAACCCTTCAGATAAAGCAACCAAAGTCCATACTTTGTTGGTGTATAAGGATTCCATCTCAGATCGATAAGCATCCAGCCATTCTTACAGAGTCCCACTCCTGATGGCCAGCTCGAAACTAGTTGGGTCATCATCTCATGATGCAATCCTCAGTCCCACTGTCATAGAGAAACTAAAGTATCTCTCAGGTGGGTGAGGAACCCTACTAGATCGGCGGAGAGCCTGAGGTTCGTTGGAAACTATTGAATTCTTTGGTTCTACCAAATCATCAGCTGTATTTTGTATAGCTGGAACCTATCCAGTTGTACATAACAGACCTTGCCTCGAGCTTGTCCGGATTTTTCTTTTAGACATTGACCGGACAACCCCAAATCTTAACAAACTTAAGATATGGGCTCTTCCCTTTCCATATCATATATGAAGCGGTAGGCAACTGATTTGATTTGAACCCTATTCAATAGGCATGCAACTTCACAAGTGCATAACTCCCTAAAGGAAATAGGAAACTCAGTAGTACTCATCATAGAGCACACCATATCACATAGGGTGCTATGGCTCCACCCCGATACACCGACGTGCTGTGGTGTATACGGAGGAGTAATGCTGAGAGAGAATCTCATTCTCCTTTAGAATAGTCCAGGAATTCCGTGCTTAAGTATTCTCCTCCTTGATCACATCATAGGACATAATACTTTTACCCGTATTTTGGTTCTCTACTTCTAATTTATATTCTGTGAATATCTCAAAAGGTTCGGACCTGTGTTTCAACAGAAATATATGTCTGAATCTTGAGAGATTATCAGAGAATGTAATGAAGTAGAAAGAACCGATCTTGGCATGAGTAGACATGGGACCTTACATACATCAACATGTATCAATCCCAAGAGTTCACTAACTCTTTCTCTGTTTCCAATAAACAGAGCTGTGATCATCTTATCTTTGTGACATGACCGGCAAGTTTCACAAGATGTAAATTCAAACTAATTTAAATATGCATCTAAATGTAACTTCAGCCAGTCGGGTCGCATTGATATGACCTAGTCTACAATACCTCAAGAAGGATTCATTCATTTCTGAACTCTTCCTTTTGTGTGTGTTCCGTATACTAAGAACTGTAGTTTGATTTAGAACGACAATGCTTTTAGATAACGTGCCTGAACCGATCAATTCTTGATATAGGAAATGTTCAAAACATTATCCAACAATACAAAATTATATCCTTTCTTTACTAATAAAGAGACTGATATGATTTTGTATATCAGGTTCGGTATCTAATAACATTTGTTCAGAATCAATGTATTCTGGCAATACAGGGTGACAGTGACCAACAGACTTGGCTGCAACACTTGCACCGTTTTCTATCTCACGAAACTTATCACCCGTTCTCATTTCTCTACCTATCTGTAGCCCATGTAACAGATTACATATGCGGGATCCTGATCCGGTATCACATACCCAGGACGTAAAGGATACTGAGAAACAGTTCTCTGTAATGAACACACCCGAATATGATGCATCAATATGCACTTACTTCGTTTGGGCGGCACGGGAAATCTGGTATTCCCCAATTTTCTGCTCTGTCTTATAACAATTATAAGTTGGAGCGGGACCAACGTTCCCCAGCACAGTATAACAAGCGGGTTCGGTCAATATATCCGTTTTATTAACTTGATTAAGGCGTGATATGGTCGCTACCTGGAGAGAGAGAGAAGAAAACACTCAGCGTATGCTCTTGCAAGATTAGATTGGTTATCTAATATATCTAATCAGGATGTCTCCAACTGTTTTTGTCAAATCTTCCTTCAAACCCTAAAAGGAAAGACTAGCCGGGATTAATTACACGCTACAAGTTCGTCAATCTTTCGGCCAGGCCAGTGTCGGTACTTTGAGGGAGGTCCCCCGTGCTTTCGCACGAACCTAATTAAAGTAAACCTCGTTTTCCCAAAGGCGTAACCCCGTTAACACCTTTCTAGACACCTACTTGATCGGCTAATTGTAATGTGTAAACTCTCCCAGGAGTAACTCTTACTCGCAGCGGGTATCGGGATCCAACTATCTCATAGAAGGTATGCAATCTCATTGCAAATTTCAACACTTGAAATTCCCAATAATATTTTGCCCCTAGCAGCTTATGACCTTGGCTAAGGTCAACAAATCATAAGTGCTAGCCAAGTTCAACCCGTCATTTCCCGATTGAATTAAACCCACCCGCACGACCCTTGGCTAAGGTCAACAAAGTCGCACGACTACCCTAACTCAATCGCATCATATGCTTATACAGATAAGCACTAATCAGCTACCGTACACTACGCCTTCGCTAAGGTCAACAAACGCAGCACGAATACTAACCAGTACTTATCTGAAATGACGGAGGGCTACGACGGGTTTTTCAGAAAGCCCTTTGCGTAATGAACTTGATATCGTTGTAGAATCGAGTGATTTTAAATGGAGTGTTTTTGAGGCTTTTCTAGTTTTGCTAAAGGGGTCACTCCCGGTGAAGGGATCGTCGGCCCTTTCCTCATCGAATAAGGTGCAGGATATTTCACAAATATCACTATGCAAAGCAGAAACTATAGAAGCAATCAAAAGACAAACCGAGGGTTGTAGCATCTGCCAGTTATTGCTAAAGGAGTCACTCCCGGTGAAGGGATCTCGGTCCTTTCCTTATCGAATAAGGTGCTGGATGTTCTACAAGGAACACCGCTATGCAAAGCAAGAACTAGAGCTACCAGTTTTTATAAACAAGTTTCTACAACATCTTAGGTTTCTTTTAGTTTCATTAATCTCATTAATGAAGTCCCATTTTATTATGCTTCACAAGCATCTCTTTTGAAACGAAATCTCCAATATAACATATATCTCATATATATAATATAAACATTCGTCTCAGGCAGTAATATGATCTCATCACAGAACATTGCAGCAGAAGAATATATATGAAATATTGGATATACTAGGACGTCCGTACGAGCCTGTACAAAACACGGATTCCACGGTCGCGATGAATAGCCAAACCCACATCCCCAGACCCCTACGAGAGCGGCAAGCAACACTGCCAATTCTAGGGTTAGGAGACCCGGTCTTGACTCCTCGAGATGGTCTCCCACTGGACCCTAGAACCCGGTTACTTGTGCTCCCCGCCTTGGGTCTACCTAATGCGGAAAAGTAAATAATATACAACGGTGACATCTTCCGCTACCTGGAAGTGCCCCAATAAAAGAATATTACATACAAATGAATTTTACATGAATGAAAAAGAAAAAACCCTCATCTCACATAAAACCCCCGGCTATTCAAACGCGACGATCCAATAGAACATATCACTGCAACACATAATATCTCATATCATCAACGTAAGGAAGTATGCGTATCCCGATTGTCGTTGATGTATAGCAACGAAGCCGGCGATACACCACATACTACGCTTACGGTCACAGAAAAGAAAGTGTAAAACTACAACAGTTGGAATCCGCAACCTCTTTAGACATCGCATGCCTAACCAAATGAATTCCTTAGACATCTCATGCCTAACTATTATAAACCCCGCATTTTAGTCTCATTATTGAAAACACTTTTCAATATCAAGTCGGGCAATTTAGAAAGATTCCCGACAACTTGATCGAATGCTCGTCGCAAACTTTAGTAGACGGCCGCACCCCTAGATGCCGTCGACGAAGTGCACTAAGGCGGAACACCGCTGCCGCGAGCACCCGAACGGATGCTTTCGGTGACGGGGTTCTCCTACAGTCACTTGGTCGGGGCTATGGGGCGTAGCTGTCTATTAAGTTTACCCGGCGAGTATCCGCGTACGCTACGTGATTGCGACGGACTTTTGATCACATCAAAATTCCGTGGCAACCGATCATCTGAGACTAAACTGCTATGTTTATAATATTCAAATTAGTTATCTCATAACTACCTGTGGATTCCAAATATTGTATCACATTCCAGATAAATAGACAAAGTTAAACTTTCCGATTGATTCATCAAACACCCAAGATTTCCCTAATATATCTCAACACTTGAAATCAGTTTAAAAACATCCATCACATGCCACAGTACCAATGGTCCAGCCGTAGAGGGGTCAAGCCAACACCTCACATGTGGCACGCCGTACTGCCCCAAACCCTAAGGTTCAAAAGGCAGTTCAAGACGGTCACATAATCGAGTTAAGGTTTGTTGTCTTCTAGAGGGTCCACCGCGTTACTTGCACGACGTAGAACGTTCTTAAACACGAGGAAAAATCCAACTTTTGAAAAAATTTCCGACAGGGGAAAAAGTGAGTTATTGATATCCGTTCGAACTTTTTAACAGTTTCTAAAAGTTATCCGGACAAAACACATATACAAAATTAGACAATCCGATCGAATAATCGAATCCCCAAAACAACCCCAGAAAAACTCAACTGTTGAGTAAAAATAAAAATTTCCAGAAGACTCAGCACTTCAAGACAAGAATTACTGTGCAGGCCACGTGGTGTAACTCAGCCAAATGGCAGCGGAACCACCGCGAAACCCAGGGTTAGGCCGCGGTTCCGCGCCTCACTTGTCGAGTTAGAATCACGTGCTTCACAGTAACTCATAGATTTCCCTGCTGAATTTTTTGGAAATTTTTAATTCACAAAAATCCAAATTTTCAGAAAATTTCCAGAGAAGGGGTTAATTCGGGTTTTCCGGGTTCGATCGGACTTTAAACTTCGTCTAGACTTCGCCTAAAGCTCGAGCTTGTCTCTGATACCACTGTAGGGTTGCTAGGCACGCGCACAAGGGTCTACGAGGCATCAACCATGTCCGATTAAAAATTTAGCCGTGCCGAACAACCTGAATACGGATCTTTAAACTAGAGATTAGGCGAAAACTAGCATGCTAAACACTTTAACACTAAGTGAGAGGGATTACAACCTTTGTAGATCCGGTCCTTCACTTCATATGCTCCGTGTTGTGGTCCCTTCGCTGCGATCATCGGGTTCCGGACTCTCGAGAGGTTCCACGAAGAGAAAGATGCAACCTTTGCTTCCGATCTTCGATACTAAGATGATCTACCTTGAAGTTTCGTTAACACAAGCTAACACTCATGAAATGATGCGAACACCCTCATCTAAATGGTAACGGAAGATGAGGATGATGAAGTAGGATTTTTGCTCTCTTTATTTATCTTTTTCTCATATTTATTCATCACTTTGGAAAAATCTAGCAAGCTTTTTCATGAAAGAATGAAGGAAGAAGAAGAATAGTGATCCATTTTCTTTTGTGATGAATAATGAAAGGATTAATATGAAGAATAATGCAACCATGGTTGACTTAACCATTATAGAGAATTAACCAAGGGTTAGGGTTTGGGTTGAGTTAAGAATGAGTCACTTGTAAATATCTTTTCCAAAACAAAAAGAAAACCTTCTAGAAACATCTAGAAAGTTTAAGCCTTATCCAAACCCTAACCATATTTAAACTCCACTAAACAAGTTGCATTAGTTATCATATCATGTTACAATATTATATATCACATATATAATATTTATCGTAACAAAATAAAATAATACAATTAACATATATCGCATATATATCAATGTATTACCCGAGTGAGAAAAAGAATCTTTTAGTGAGCTAATATTAGTTAATGTAATTTAATATATCATATATATTATTATACATTAAATTATCGACTCAACACTTGATCCGACAATCCGGCTATATCGCATATAACCGACTAATATTTATCCATACCGATTCATCGAATCAACACTTGATCCGATGACCCGGCTGATATCAAATATCGCGAGAATAGAATACGGTATCTCATATCGTATTATCCTCTGTCCCGTACATATCACATATGTGCTCCTACTCCGTTTTGCCTGAGCCAAGAAACCTCTGTGTAGGACTCTAAAGAATCGTCAATACGCCGGCAGTAGGTGATGATCATATCAAACACCCACAAGCTGCAAGCGGTCAGCTAAACGTAACAGCTACCCAGGTATTGAGCGCTCAGAAGATCAACAAGCAAGCCTGTACATTCTCCTGTGAATCCAATCAGTAACACTCCCGTACAGTCCGGTCTCGTCGTCTGATATGTTGGATATCTCGCCTAGGGGTGGTAAACGTCAGACCCCAGTAGCTCGATAAGTCGTGTCGATATGAGGTCTATAACAGTTCGAGAAACTACTGATAACACTTACCAGTAAATCTCAACAACCGTGGCCAGGGATTTCCGGTTATAGCCAATCGAACACAGCACAACATCAACTCCCTATACCGGGAGAGGCGAATCCCCTCCTATTGCTCATTGCCTCCATGTGATTCGGGACTGTACCCAAAAGCCACCTTTTTGCACGCCCTCTTGGAATGGTATGATGGAAATCAAAGCACAGTGGGAATCACACAAGACTCTATGACGATCTCGGGTCGACAGACTACTCTGTACCAGTGTCACCGGAGAACTGCCATCTGACGTATGGTATAATACCATCTGGGAGTTCTCGCCGAGTCCGTCCAGTGTACCCAGTCTCCACTGAGCACCCGTACACCATCCTTGATGTCAAACACCGATGGATATGGGATCATCCATCGCCCATCATATGGTTCAAGATGCGTATACGCTAGTCTACTCTAATGTATCGATGCCCTGTCTCGATACACCCTCGACTAGGAACAGTTATAGGATGTACTCGTCGACTACCGTGGCCCCACTAGTATGATCTCATCATAGTCCCAGTAGTCGAGTACATTTCCTAAGGGCATTATCAACATGTAATATAGAGACAATCAGAGTACATGTTAAGATAAAGTACAACCAGATAGCATACTATCATGTCGAGCAAGAAAGTCCACCCTATATATGTCCTAGCATCCACTACAATATACATCGTATGTACAGTAATGGACTCTAGGGCATACATATAACTAACAATGACTACTGGCAGGATCAACCAGGTAGCACGTCCTCGGCGACATCACGCTTCCGGAGACCCGCCACCCCACGAAGGGGAGGAGGACTCGGCGAGCAATGAGTCATTCGTTCGAGAGCGGGACATGGCAAGGGGACCGGGGGACGAACCCCCAAAAGGCCTTCCGGATCCACCGCATCCACAAGCCCAAAATGGTCCACGACGGCCGGTCGGGAAGAGACGGCCTGGCGAGGCCGCCGCTGACCGAGAGCAGGCGAGGTCCGACGTCGTGCGCTTCCCCTCCGCCGAACGGCGGGAGGAGGACGATCGCGAGCATAGGCCGCAGTCGGGTTCCGGACGGATCTGGTTTGCAACACAGGCAACGGGGCCGAACGCCGAGCCGGCATGAGGCCGACCGGAGAGGGCGCATGAAGGGACCGCAGCGGCGGCGGTTGGCTGTGCAAGAGGCAGGGAACAAGCCGGGACATGCGGTCCAAAACCACTCACATGCCGACACGGCCGCCGCCGCGCCCGAACCCGAATGCCCGTGCCCACCGTATCAAGACAAACGTCAATGCAAATCGGTGCGCGAAGGGTCACAAGGATCGGACGAGGCGGCTCCGCCGAGAACGAAAGAAGCCCGCGTCTCGAAAGCCGAAAAAGGCAGGAAACGCCAACCGGCGGCCTGCAGTGGGCCCCACCGGCGGGTCCCGGGGTGGGTCCCCCGGCGGGGCCGAGCCACGTTCCCAAGGGCGGTGCACGGCGCCTTGCCCCACACCGCGCCATGGCCCCTGCCCAAGAGCCATGGCATGCACCAAGAGCCAAGCAAGCACCTCCCTCCTACTATAGTTTAGGAGGGAAACCCCTAGAAATGACCCCGGGGGTCCAAAGTGTCTTTGTGGCCATACAAAATTTTTCCATGGTGCCGGGCACGGTGGGCACGGCATGGTGCGTGCTGCACCGTGCCTGGTGCGACCTGCACCGTCCCTGGCGCGTGCTGCACCGTGCCCAGCAATGGGCTAATGAGCCAAGAATGAACCGGGCGCCTCCCACCTACAATAGTTTAGGGGGGAAACCCCTTGAAATGACCCCGGGGGTCCAAAGTGTCTCTGTGGCCATACAAAATTTTTCCATGGTGCCGGGCACGGTGGGCATGGTGCAGGGCACGGCATGGTGCGTGCTGCACCGTGCCTGGTGCGACCTGCACCGTGTCCTGCAACGGGCGAATGAGCCAAGAATGAACCGGGCGCCTCCCACCTACTATAGTTTAGGAGGGAACCCCCTAGAAATGACCCCGGGGGTCCAAAGTGTCTCTGTGGCCATACAAAATTTCTCCATGGTGCCGGGCACGGCACAGTGCGGTGCTGCACCGTGCCTGGTGCGTGCTTCACCCTGCCCGGTGCGATGCTGCACCGTGCCCGGTGCGACGCAGCACCGTGCCCGGTTCGGGGCCCTGGGCCCACGAGCCAAGACATGCATCCGGCCGCCGCGCGTGCCGAAATTCCCGCCGAACGGAGCCGACAATGAGCCGCCAAGTCATGCCTGTGCGCGCGCGAGGCGCTAAGGCGCGAATCCGCGTAAATCGCGACGCGGCGCGGGCTCGGGCGCGCGCGTGTGGGGATTTTTAGGGACATTCCTCGAGACGCGAGCGCCCACGGGGCAGTCTCGCGCCGTGCCGCGCCGTGCCACCGACGGATCGAGCCGCCGCTCGGGCCGGAATTCCCGCCGAATGGAGCCGACAATGAGCCGCCGTGTCAGGCGCGCGCGCGCGCGAGGCGCTAAGGCGCGAAGGCGGTAATCCGTGTAAATCGCGACGCGGCGCGGGTGGGCGCGCGCGTGTGGTGATTTTTAGGGACATTCCTCGAGACGCGAGCGCCCGCGGGGCAGTCTCGCGCCATGCCGGCGCCGTGCCCCCGACGGATCGGGCTGCCGCGCGGGCCGGAATTCCCGCCGAACGGAGCCGATAATGACCCACCGCGTCAGGCCCGCGCGCGGGCGAGGCGCTAAGGCACGAAGGCGCGAATCCGCGTAAATCGCGACACGGCGCGGGCGGGCGCGCGCGTGTGGGGACTTTTAGGGACATTCCTCGAGACGCGAGCGCCCGCGGGGCAGTCTCGCGCCGTGCCGGCGATGGATCGGGCCACCGCGCGGGCCGGAATTCCTGCCGAACGGAGCCGACAAGAAGCCGCCGCGC
>CM057340.1:227178886-227183886 GCA_030015575.1 Agapanthus africanus
ATTCTTTATTGACTCGTCTAAAGCAAGAACGGACATACAACCATCTCCCTGTGGATCGACCCGTGCTCAACCGGCTAGCTGCATAGCGACACCGTCCTGATCGCGGTAAACTTTAGAACTTTGAATATCCGACACGCTTTTGGCGTGCAATCAAATGGCGCCGTTGCCGGGGAGACGGTAGCGTATTTTCTTTCTTGTTATTCGGGTTAATATTCTTTTGTATATATATATAAAAAAAATCTTTTTGTTATTTTTGATCATCTTTGTGGGCAAGAGTGCAGATTTTTGCGGATTTGCAAACTGCGATTGTGGGAGCAAGGTGTACGTTCAAAGTTAAGGTGATTACGAAGTACAGTGCCAAAGATCCGGGTAGTTTGACCCGCGCAAGCGAACTTTCTAAGCTTACCGGATTTGATTCAACGGGGGTTTCCTAACCCAAAACTTAACGTACGTACTTTACTAACACCTTCTTCTCAAATCCGACGCTTCCAATATACTATTCTTTGCAGGATTCTTTGCAAGTTCGCTAGCAAACGCTAAAAAAATTGACTAACCCGTATTTGTTGCAGTGCCATGCTTAAAATAAAAAAACGATTGTTTGATTATTTATAGAATTTTTGAATTGCGCATTGCATACATTAATACGGACTTAAGGGCAAGCGAACCCCACAACATACGGTAAAGGATTTCATCACCTTTTCCGTGGCCCACAAATCACGAACTTGAGCATAACGTTTACCCGCACAAATTTAAAAGAAACTAGATTTAAAGCTTAAGGACTTCGCGCTCACTAGGAGAAGTTAACTGTGTTTAGAACCTTATTTACGGGTGTCTAGGAAAGTGTTAACGGCGAAACCGCCAAAGAGAAGGGTTATTTAATTAAGGAACTTCGCGAAAGCGTTGGAAAACATCCCCTTATCTCTGCACTTACCTGGCCTCATGATCAGTGTATCTTGAGCCTGTTTCTCGACACAGTTTACTTCGACAATCAAGTTCTGGAGCAGGTCTAGTTGACCTAGGTGAACCCTAGAACGATTAGGTGTGTGGTATTTTGTGTCGTGATTGTTTTTGTCCATATTCTTTTTGTGTGTATATTTCATTCTTTTGTAATAGCTAAAAAAATTAAAAATCACATTCTTTTTCCCCTCCTTTTCTCTTCCTTTCTTTCTTTCTCTCTTCATATCATGGGTACCCCACCTCGAAAAACTCTTGCCGAACTTTGGTACCCACAACCAGACATAACTTCCTACGGTTCTTGCTTTGGCCGAACTTCGAACGATCCATCCATGCCCAAAATTTCATTGAGAGATCGGATAGACGCGTCTAGGACAAACACTTGCCCTCCGCAATCCACTTTGTATCAACCTTTTCAACCTCCCCCACCCTCTTATGTTGATAACCCTTTTGCAAGTCGTCCTTTGTCCATCGCAGAACGTATTGAACAATCTCGTAGCCGATCTTTCACTCCTGTCACCACTTCAAATTCTTGGATCAACAATTTCATTCACCTTCTTATCCAACTGTTGATCCTACCCCTGTCCAACCATTCAATTCCTACCAGTCCTACCCAACTTTTGCACCTTCCCTAGACATTGCTTCTACACAGCCATTTGGAAGTTTTCAGTATCCAAACAACTTTGAATCTTTTCCTGAAACCCCTTCACAACCAATGTCTAGTCTAGAACAGTCGTTGGAAGACTTTAGGGTAGCGTCAAGCCAACAGATGATGGATTTGAATGCGTCCATGGCCGCTCTCACACAACCTACTGACCCGGTAGCTAGTTTCCCAGCTAGCTCCAAATTTTCCAATGTATGATGAGGCGGTAGGACAGACTGTGAATTTGAGTAGAGAGAGTGAGCTGTATACCCTTCCAAATCAAACCTACCCGTTTCAACTTGAATCCCACAACTCCTGTGTTGAAAGTCTATCAAGTGTCCCCAAATGAATTATCTATTGAAGATACAATGTTTAATGAGTTGTGCGACTTTGTAGTGTTTGATTTGCCAGATTGTGAAGGGACCTTGCCAAGTGAAACCACACCCAATCCTTTTGACCTCTACACCTCCATCTTAGAACCTGAATTGATTGATATCCATGCTTTTGATGAGGTGTCTGAGAATATTGATTTTCACTTGATTGAGGATATTGACGCGGGGAATAATTTGGATGATGAACCCATAAATTTGGCTGAGTTATTCTCTTCAAATCATCATCCGAGTCATTAAATGTTTTTCCCGAACCCCCATATGCGTCTTGATTTGTTGAAAATTGCATGGATGAGATAAATTTTGAGGAGAATATTGAGGATAGTACTGAGGATGAAACAGTTTTAATTGATGAGTCGGATTTTCCAATTCATCCTATCCCTTCCACTGACTGTGTACACCCTCCTGAACCTTTAACCGATAACCTTCCTCAATCACTTCCCCCCACCCTTTCCATCGTTCTGACCATGCAAGAAACCGTCTCACTTTCATTTCGTATGTCTGGTTTACCAAGTTCGGCATACCCATGGTTTCTCACGAATCTTGAGGGATTTGACCCCATTTCTCGACGGATAAATATATTAGCACAATCGCTTTTCACACATCGGTCATCCTAAATTGTGCTAATCTATTTACTCCATTTGCACCCTCAAGTTCGTATTCCACTTCTTTTTCCCTTCCGCCATTCTTTTTCCTCTCATATACCGAGACCATATTCCGCTTCTCTCCGCATATGGTCTCGCGTATTCTCCATCTCTTTTCTCTACGCCTTCTTTCACCAGCCACTGTTTTATCACGATAAAATCTTTGAATGGTTGGTATTAACTTTTGGCCTGTGTAAGGCCTTGTATAGCTTGATACTGTTCTCTTTCCCCTCTAATCCTGAATTTCAACGCTTAACAGTGGAAACACTGTTTTACTTAAGTTTGGGGGGGGACACTTTTTTGTATATATATTTTTGTTTTCCTTTTTGTTTTGTATATAATTTTTTTTAGGGAGCGCCGGCAATTTTGACCCTCTTGATGTAGCCTGACAGTGAGGGCACTGTCAAGTTTAAGTTTGGGGGTGTGCTCGGTAAGCTTTCTTCCTTCGCATTCATTTGTATATTTTGCATTTGCATACCTTATTAAAAATCCACAAAAATCGAAAAATTTCCAAAAATATAAAAACTTTGTCGTCAAGTTAGCTAGTAGGGTAACTTAGATTTTTATTCTGAAAGTTTAGTTGATATGTTAGAAATAACTAAATTCTAGACTTAGGAATCGAAAATCCTTAAAATAACCCTCATTCTGTCTAACTTTGGTAAGTATATACGTCCTTACAGTTTTTTTGAGAAATAGGTAATCTTGAGTTCAGTTCTTGAGTTAAGTCAAGATGATGGCAAGTATTGAAGCTTTACTGGAGGATAAGTCTGAAAAATAGTTTCTTTTCTCGAGTTCAAATTTAGAAAGTATATACCCTACAAATTGCACTTACATGCACCTTGAAACTTGGGATAGTAGAGGATACCTAGAAATACTCTTGCCTGAGAGCCTAGTATGAAAGAAAAAACGGTATTTAAAGCTAAACACCAAAAGAGCATGTGAAAAATATATCCGGTCTTGAAAAAAAAAGAAAAAAGAAAAAGAAAAAGGAAAAGAAAAAAAAAATAGAATATAGTCAAGACCTGGAAACTGCTATTTACACTTTAAGCTCACACATTCAGTAATCGGCTGTTAGTGCTTCAAGAAGCATTAATAGTCGCATGAAAGGTGTGTGAGCAACACCGTCCATCATTAAATGAAAAGAAGTAGTATTAGGTATTAGGGCAAGGGTATTATAGCTTGAAATGAATTCTTGAGTGTAGGGGTGCAAAGATACACACACGTAGGGGTATACAATCGATGTTTGGATAAAAGATAGAAATAAAGAATAAGACTTGTGTTTTCTGTAAAGTTGATAAAAATCCCTGATTTGAGACCACACTTTTAGAAGGAAAACTCAGGAGAACCAATATCTTTTTAAACTTTTTTGGAACGTATATGAAAAAGGTTAAATAGATAGGAGGTGTGAAAAATAAGGGTTGAATATTTCTAACTTAGGATGATAGAGTTTCTAACGTAAATACTAAACTGTAGGAGTAGAATCGACGTTAACTTATGACACCAGCTTGACGGGATTTTGTGGGTAGTATCCGCTGAAAACCCTCAGGAGACAACACTCCTCCTACTAGGGACACCTAGAGGTTTAACGGCTTGTTGCACGTGCTCAGTGCAATCGCGTTCCCTGCGAAAGTGCGGTTAGGATTTTATTTTTGTGAATAATTGGTTTTGCTCGGGACGAGCAAAAGTTAAGTTTGGGGGTATTTGTTCATACCAGAATATTGCATTTTATACCGCCCATTCTTATGCTCGTGTGTTTATAGGTAGGTGCTTGTAATCCGTGTTTGTTACATATTTACAGAATACAGGTTTCCAGTACAAATATTGCAAATCAAGACAAAATCTCCACAGTTACACCAAATACAGAACATCTGTCACTGCAGATAAAAGCCGGGTTCCGGTCATCCATATCCGTCCAGTGCCGAGTACCAGTTCCAGAGACAAGACATATGACAGTGGTCATTCGTGTCTCGGACATGCACGGAGCACGAGGGGGGCTGCACAAGAATCAATGGGTGCGCGGAGCTCGAGGGAGATAAAGCAAAAGTAAAGAAAAGAAAGCAATCTTGGACTAAGAATTCTGAAGATATTCTGGAAAGATTATCAGAAAATACATGTACCAGACAAAAGGGGACAGCAGACCAGGGCCGTACAGAAAAGCCCATGCCCTGAACCCACTATAGTGCGGCGGATCCGCGGCCAATAGGGGGTCTAGGCCGTGGATCCGCGGCCGTACTGGCGCCGCAGCTGGTCAATTTTCAGGGGTATTTGGGTCTTTTTATGTAGGTTCTGAATGTTGCCCTAGATTTCCAGCTCCCTGCCTATAAATACTCCAGAACTGAGCCAAGCCAAGTATTCATTCTTTGTTCCTCT
>CM057340.1:227193886-227241386 GCA_030015575.1 Agapanthus africanus
TCGTAGACCCTTGTGCGCATGCCTAGCAAACCTACAGTGGTATCGGAGCCTAGCTAGAGCCTTATGTGATGCGTAGACGATGTTAGAAACCCGTTCGAACTCGAAACCCCAATTTTACGAGCTCTCTGGAATTTTTCTAAAAACTGGGATTTTTCCACATTAAAAATGCTTAAAAAATTCAGCAGGGAATTATAAGAATTACGGTGCAAAATTTGACTCATGAACAGTACAAGCGCGGCGGAACCGCGGCAGAAGCATGCCTTCTGCGGCGGTTCCGCGGCTAAAGGATGACATCATCATCCCCTGTTTACACAGTAACTCCTATTTTATTATTCTGGATTTTCTGGGAATTTTTAATATTTATTCAAGAGTTGTATTTTCTGGGGTTGTTTTCGGGATTCGATGTTTCGATCGGGATGTCTAATTTTGTCTATGGGTTTTCCGGATAACTTTTAGAAACTGTTAAAAAGTTCGGGCGGATATCAATAACTCACGTTTTCCCCTGTCGGAAAATTTTTCAAAAGTTGGATTTTTTCTCGTGTTTAAGAATGTTCTAAGTCGTGCAAGTAACGCGGTGGACCCTCTAGAAGACAACAAACCTTAACTCGATTATGTGACCGTCTTGAACTGCCTTTTGAACCTCAGGCTTTGGGGCAGTACGGCGTGCCACATTTGAGGCGTTGGCTTGACCCTTCTACGGCTGGACCATTGGTACTGTAGCATGTGATGGATGTTTTTAAACTGATTTCAAGTGTTGAGATATATTGGGGAAATCTTGGGTGTTTGATGATTCGATCGGAAAGTTTAACTTTGTCTATTTATCTGGAATGTGATACAATATTTGGAATCCACAGGTAGTTATGAGATAACTGATTTGAATATTATAGACATAGCAGTTTAGTCTCAGATGATCGGTTGCCACGGAATTTTGATGTGATCAAAAGTCCGTCGCAATCACGTAGAGTACGCGGATACTCGCCGGGTAAACTTAATAGACAGCTACACCTCTTAGCCCCGACCAAGTGACTGTAGGAGAACCCCGTCGCCGAAAGCATCCGTTCGGGTGCTCGCGGCAGCGGTGTTCCGCCTTAGTGCACTTCGTCGACGGCATCCAGGGGTGCGGCCGTCTACTAAAGTTTGCGACGAGCATTCGATCAGGACGTTGGGAATCTTGTTGAATTGCCCGACTTGATATTGAAAAGTGTTTTCGATAATGAGACTAAAATGCGGGGTTTATAAATGTTAGGCATGCGATGTCTAAGGAATTCATTTGGTTAGGCATGCGATGTCTAAAGAGGTTGCGGATTCCAACTGTTGTAGTTTTACACTTTCTTTTCTGTGACCGTAAGCGTAGTATGTGGTGTATCGCCGGCTTCGTTGCTATACATCAACGACAATCGGGATACGCATACTTGCTTACGTTGATGATATGTGATATTATGTGTTGCTGTGATATGTTGTATTGGATCGTCGCTTTTGAATAGCCGGGGGTTTTATGTGAGATGAGAGTTTTTCTTTTTCATTAATGTAAAATTCATTTGTATGTAATATTCTTTTATTGGGGCACTTCCAGGTAGCGGAAGATGTCACCGTTGTATATTATTTACTTTTCCGCATTAGGTAGACCCAAGGCGGGGAGCACAAGTAACCGGGTTCTAGGGTCCAGTGGGAGACCATCTCGAGGAGTCGAGACCGGGTCTCCTAACCCTAGAATTGGCAGTGTTACTTGCCGCTCTCGTAGGGGTCTAAGGTTGTGGGTTTGGCTATTCATCGCGACCGTGGAATCCGTATTTTATACAGGCTCGTATTGAAAACACGGACGTCCTAGTATATACAATATTTCATATATGTTCTTCTGCTGCAATGTTCTGTGATGAGATCATATTACTGCCTGAGACGAATGTTTATATTATATATATGAGATATATGTTATATTGCAGATTTCGTTTCAAAAAGAGATGCTTGTGAAGCATATTAAAATGGGACTTCATTAATGAGATTAATGAAATAAAAGAAACCTAAGATGTTGTAGCATCGAATTTCAAAATAAAACAGGTAGCTACAGTTCTTGCTTTGCACACCGGTATATATGATATATCCTGCACCTTATTCGATGAGGAAAGGACCGAGATCCCTTCACCGGGAGTGACTCCTTTAGCAATAACTGGCAGATGCTACACACTCGGTTTGTCTTTTGATTGCTTTTAATAGTTTTTTCTTTGCACAGTGATATATATGATATATCCCGCACCTCATTCGACGAGGAAAGGACCGACGATCCCTTCACCGGGAGTGTCTCCTTTAGCAAAACTAGAAATGCCTCAAAGACACTCCATTTCAAAATTCATTCGACCATACAATGATATCAAGTTCATTACGCAATAGGTTTTCAGAAAAACCTATCGTAGCCCTCCGTCATTTCAGATAAGTTGTATATAATATTCGTGCTGCATTTGTTGGCTTTCGTCAAGGTGCAGTGTGCGGTAGCTATATGCTGCTTATCTGCTAGCATACGATGCGATTGGATTAGGGTCGTCGTGCGGCGTTGTTGGCTTTCGTCAAGGGTCATGCGGGTAGGTTTAATTCAATCAAGAAATGTACTGGTTGAACTTGACTAGCGGGCTATGGTTTGTTGGCTTTCGTCAAGGTCATAGCACGTTAGGGGCAAAATATTATTGGGAATTTCAAGTGTTGAAATTTGCAATGAGATTGCATACCTTCTATGAGATAGTTGGATCCCGATACCCGCTGCGAGTAAAAGTTACTCCTGGGAGAGTTTTACACATTACAATTAGCTGATCAAGTAGGTGTCTAGAAAGGTGTTAACGGGGTTACGCCCTTGGGAAAATGAGGTTTACTTTAATTAGGTTCGTGCGAAAGCACGGGGGACCTCCCTCAAAGTACCGACACTGGCCTGGCTGAAAGATTGGCGAACTTGTAGCGTGTAATTAATCCCGGCTAGTCTTTCCTTTTAGGGTTTGAAGGAAGATTTGATTAAAACAGTGGGAGACATCCTGATTAGATATATTAGATAACCAATCTAATCTTGCAAGAGCATACGCTGAGTGTTTTCTTCTCTCTCTCTCCAGGTAGCGACCATATCACGCCTTAATCAAGATAATAAAACGGATATATTGACCGAACCCACTTTTATACTGAGCTGGGGAACATTGGTCCCGCTCCAACTTATAATTGTTATAAGACAGAGTAGGAAATTGGGGATTACCAGAATTCCCGTGCGGCCCAAACGAAGAAAGTGCATGTTGATGCATCATCTTCGGGTGTGTTCATTACACAGAACTGTTTCTCAGTATCCTTTACGTCCTGGGTATGTGATACCGGATCAGGATCCCGTATATGTTGTTAGTTATATGTATGCCCTAGAGGCAATTACTGTATATATGATGTATATTGTAGTGGATGCTAGGACATATATAGGGAGGACTTTCTTGCTCGACATGATAGTATGCTATCTGGTTGTACTTTATCTTAACATGTACTCAGATTGTCTCTATATTACATGTTGAGAAAGCCCTTAGGATATGTACTCGACTACTGGGACTATGATGAGATCATACTAGTGGGGCCACGGTAGTCGACGAGTACATCCTATAACTGTTCCTAGTCGAGGGTGTATCGAGACAGGGCATCGATACACCAGAGTAGACTAGCGTATACGAATCTTGACCCATATGATGGGCGATGGATGATCCCATATCCATCGGTGTTTGACATCAAGGATGGTGTACGGGTGCACAGTGGAGACTGGGTACACTGGACGGACTCGCCGAGAACTCCCAGATGGTATTATACCATACGTCAGATGGCAGTTCTCCGGTGACACTGGTACAGAGTAGTCTGTTGACCCAAGATCGTCATAGAGTCTTGTGTGATTCCCACTGTGCTTTGATTTCCATCATACCACGTCCAAGAGGGCGTGCAAAAAGGTGGCTTTTGGGTACTGATTGATCGTTTTTCCGTTGTGTAGTATGAATCAATTCAAAAGGTCCCCTAAAATGGTACCATTTGATTGAAACTGTTTCTTGTGTCGGTATTCAGAAAATTTATAAAGAACTTCACAACCAAAAAAATATTTTGACCGCAATCAAACTACGGTGTCAATTGTAGTTCATGAATGAGTGCGGATCGTCCACAGGGATTGTACGATTCGTTGTATTGATATGCTTGAATTGAAAAGTTAAGCTAAGATAAACGAAAACATGATTCAAGAGTATTGATTTTCAAGTGTCACTATTCTATTCAAGAATCAAGAGAAAGATAAACAATCAAGAATCGGTGTATCGATGATATTTCCAATCAACAATCAAGAATCTAAAAGAGGCTCGTAGGAGTCGATCGGATCGATAGACGTGATATAATCTAAAGATATTGTGTTCTTGTCCTTCGAAGGATTGATACTAGATCGATGATCATCGACGAGAGTTAGGGCTTTCTTGATGAACTAGGGTTCATCTTTTAACCCTTGTTCTTTCGTCGATATCATTCCTTTTCTAGCCTCTACCAAATTCAAGAAACGATCGTAACTCCCCAATTTCAAACGATGTCAATCAAGAAAGCATCGAAACGAAATGGGTCGTCGTTTCTTGAACTTGCTAGAGTTTACAAAACTCGTAGGACTCATGAATCGATTAAAACTATGTTACATCATCATTCTATTGATCGTCTCGACTCCTCGACGAGCGGAGTTTTATTGACACATCACCACACAAAAAAGATTTACAAATTGTAAAGATATCATGATGCAGAATTTAAAGAAAACAAGATAAAAGAATATCACCTTTATTTATCTCAACAATTTTGATTACATTCGCTTCAAGAACTACAAGAGGAAGAATCTAAATTGTTGATCGGGCGTCGCTCGGCTTCGTGAGTCGTGGATCGGCTCGGATCGCTTGCTCCGTTGAAGATCGGCTCCGCTACTAAAGGTTGTAAGGCTTCTTGCTTAATGGGTACTCGGGATCTTGATTTTTAATTGGAATTAGGGTTAGGGTTTCCCACAAGCCCTCTCACTAGACTTGAGGAGGAAGATGAAGAAGGAGAATGGCTAAAAATGAACTAAAATGAATCACACCCTCTCTTGGATGTATGATATGTGATGATCTTATGATTCCTCTCACCCTAGGTCTAGGCTTCTATTTATAGACTTCCCAAACCCTAGGTTTAGGTTTGAAATGGTAGTTCCCTCCAAAAGTTTGTTGAGAGAGTTTGTTAGACTTAGCTTAGGGTTTAAGCTAGGGTTTTGGAGGAAAGTTCTAGAATGATAGGCTAGTTTAGTGTAGATCAAAGTGTTTGCTGATCTGGTAGAAGTCCCTGGAGTCTTCTGGAAGTTGGAGTGCATTTCTGAACTGTAGCCACTGAGACAGGAGTTTTGCACCAAAATTGAGGAGGTAACTCCCTTGTTCAACCGCGGATCCGCGGCATTAGCAAGCCCCTGCCGCGGATCCGCGGCCATGTTGGAGGCTTGGGCCTTGATTCTTTTGGTGATGCTTTGTACTGTATTTTAGGACTTCTTCTGATATGTTGATTTGCAATTTCTCTTTTGTAATGATACCAGATCTGAAATTAGTGAGTTGACGTATCTTTTGAGCGGTGTAATGTTTGAGCAAGCTTTCCTTTTCCTGCACAGACTTTGAAACACGGGTTGCGACATATAGAAATATTGCGATGCCATGCAATGCAGTCAATTTCCCTAGAAATGCTGGTTTTATGGTCTAATACATGTAATCTTATAATCTGTGATAGATTTGCTAATATGTGAAATACGGATACCGAACACTTCTATATGAATGCAAATGATGAGGAAATTGCCGGCTAAAATATACAATATTTTCGACTGATCAAATACCCCCAAACTTAATTTCGATCGTCTCGAGCGAATGTTTTATTAAAAAGAGAAGGAGAAAAACTAACTAGCACACTTTCGTAGGCAACACGATTGCACTGAGCACGTGCAACAAGCCTTTAAACCTCTAGGTGTCCCTAGTAGGAGGAGTGTTGTCTCCTGAGGGTTTTCAGCGGATTGCACCCGCAAAATCCAATAATAAAAGGAAGATCATGAATATTACATTTAAAGACAAGAATTGTAAAAGAAAAGCTTTGAAAATTAGGGTTTCTAACTAAGCTAGCTTTTCGGTTGTCATGAGCCCTATCTTAATGGTCATGAAAAAATGTCAGAAATCACGTCCTCCCTCAATAAAACATCGTCTTATTCTTCATTCCTATCTTTCTTCCAAACATCGATCATATCACCCTGCGTGTGTGTAAAGACATCCCTACACCCGGAGAATTCAATTCAAGCTATCATACTCTTGCCCATCAGCCTCAGTACTTTTTAATTAATGAATATTTAGATAAGATTGCTCACACACTTTCATGCGACCGTTAATACTTCTTGAGGTACTAACCGACCGATTACTCACGTGCATGCTTATTTGGTGTATTTTCCTCGTCTTGCACCACCTCAGGCATAGCAGTGACTCCCAGACCAGTTGGCCTTAGGGCACTAGGTGAAGAAGCACCCTCGCTATACATTTTTTTATTGCCTTCAGTGATAACAAAACCAGTGTCCATTTTTCTTACCACTTTATATTTTTATTCATTTTTTTTCTTTTTATTTCCTTCATACTTTTGGCTTTAAGACAAGAGCATTTCAAGGTATCCTCTACTATCCCAGGCTTTAAGACGTGTGTAAGTGCGAATAGCAGGGTATCAACGTTCAAAATGTTTGGCTTCCAGAATAGAAACTATTTTTCAGACTTATTTTTATCCTCAGATTAGTGACGTCTTTCATCTTACTAACCCTTGGGACAACGGCTCATAACTACTTATTACTAGTTCGTATAAGAAAACTTCTAATTTTCTTAGTTTTCTTAAATTTTTCTAATCTCATGGATGTAATTTTTCACTATCTAAACTTTCATTATCTTATTTATATACAAAAAAGTGTAAATATTAAAATTATTTTTATACTTGAAAATTTTTAAATTTTTATGGATTTTGAAAATTTTTCAATTTTTATAGATTTTTAAAGAAATGTTTTGTGCTTATGCAGATGATATGCAAATGATGCAAAAATAAGCACAAACCTCCCCCAAACTTGTTTTCAACAGTGTCCTCACTGTTGCTGACAGCTATATCTACAAAACCTGTAAGTCTTGGAGGAATTATTAGTGGGGGCAAAATATATAAGTGAAGAACTTCCTCCAAACTTATCTTTCACTCACCTTCATTCAAAAGATGATGCAATGATATACAGGATATGAAGGTGAGACGGAGGAATTTTAATCCAAATAAACTGCCTCTTGTAAGAACAAGAGCTCCTCCGTGGGGTCAGTAGAATAATACGGCTTTAATCTATGTCCATTTACTTTGAAAACAGTGCCGTTTTTAACATTTTCAACTTCTACCGCCCCGGGCGGGTATACAGACCGCACAACAAAAGGTCCCTTCTATCGAGATCGGAGCTTACCCGCGTGAAGGTGTAATCGTGAATCATAAAGAAGGACTTGTTGACCAGGTAAAAATGTTTTCCTCAAAATGTTTTTATCGTGAAAAACCTTAGTCCTATTCTTTGTGATTACAGCGTTATCATAAGCTTCATCGCGGAGTTCGCTTAGCTCGTTAAGTTGCAGCTTCCGAAAGTTGCAAGCAAGGTTTAGATCAAAATTTATTTCCTTTATAGCCCACAATGCTTTATGCTCTATCTCGACAGGTAAATGACATGCTTTTCCAAACACTATCCTATATGGAGACATTCCTAGGTCGGTCTTATATGCAGTCCTGAATGCCCAAAGAGCATCCGTCAATTTGGTCGACCAGTCTTTTCTATTTTTAGCAACAGTTTTCTCCAGGATAAGTTTGATTTGTCTGTTTGAGATTTCAGCCTGCCCGCTTGTTTGGGGGTGATAGGGTGTAGAAAGTCGGTGGTTGATTGAGTATTTCCGCATCAGAGTCTCGAAAGACCTGTTGCAGAAGTGTGTCCCATTATCGCTAATGATAGCGCGTGGGTGTCCAAATCGCGAGAAGATATTCTCTTTTAAAAACTTAATGACAACTTTCTTGTCATTAGTGCGACATGGAATGGCTTCTACCCATTTGGAGACATAATCAACCGCCAGCAATATGTACAAATTCCTAAAGGAGTTGGGAAAAGGACCCATAAAATCTATGCCCCAAACATCGAACATTTCAACAACCAGAATGGGTTGCTGAGGCATTTCATTCCTCTGGGATATTCTACCCGTATACTGACATTGTGTACAGGTTTTGCAATGTTCAAATGCGTCCTTGAATAAGGTCGGCCAATAAAATCCACATTGCAAAACCTTTTCCGCTGTCTTTCTAGGACCAAAGTGACCCCCATAGGCCTGATCATGACAAAAAGAAAGAACACTCTTGAACTCTTCATTCGGGACACACCGGCGAATGATCTGATCAGGACAATATTTAAACAAATAGGGCTCGTCCCAGTAAAAGTGTTTTACTTGGGATAGAAAACGGTATTTGTCCTGTTTTGACCAATCGCTCGGTATAAGTCCCATGGCATGATAGTTCACAATATCCCTGAACCATGGTTCAGTGGATATGCTCAAGAGTTGTTCATCAGGGAACGAGTCATCGATCGGCAGGGTCACAGGGGAAGAAATGATGCGTGAAAGGTGGTCAGCTACTACGTTTTCACATCTTTTCTTATCTTTGATAACAAGATCGAATTCTTGTAACAAAAGGATCCAACGTATTAGTCGACCTTTTGCATCTTTCTTCGCCAGAAGATGTTTTAAAGCGGAATGGTCAGTATACACAACTATAGGTGAGCCGATTAAGTAAGGCCTGAATTTTTCTAATGCAAATGCAACCGCTAATAGTTCTTTCTCTGTGGTTGTATAATTGATTTGCGCATCATTCAGGGTCTTACTTGCATAGTAAATCATGTGTGGCATCTTTTCGATGTACTGTCCTAAGACTGCACCTACTGAAAAATCAGATGCGTCACACATCAGCTCAATGGGGTAGTCCCAATTTGGTGATGATAAAACGGGGGCTGAAGTGAGTGAGTGTTTAAGTGAGTCAAAAGCTGTCTCGCAATCCGAGTCAAAATGGAAGGTCGTATCCTTGGCCAGGAGAAGAGTTAAAGGTCTAGCAATTTTGCTAAAGTCCTTAATGAATCTCCTATAAAAGCCCGCATGGCCAAGGAAAGAGCGAATATCTTTGACGCTTTTGGGATGAGGGAGGTTTCGAATGACATCTACTTTAGCTCTGTCAACCTCAATGCCTTTCTGTGAAATGACATGTCTAAGGACTATTCCTTCTTGGACCATAAAGTGGCATTTTTCCCAGTTCAAAGTCAAGTTCTTCTCTTTGCAATGAGTAAGAACAGCGTCCAGATTCGCTAGGCAATCTGAAAAAGAGTCTCCAAAAATCGAGAAGTCGTCCATAAAGATCTCCAAAAAATTCTCTACCATATCAGAGAATATCCCCATCATACACCGCTGAAAGGTAGCGGGAGCATTGCATAACCCGAAGGGCATGCGACTGTAAGAAAAGGTACCAAAAGGACAAGTAAAAGTGGTTTTATCTTGATCCTTTTTGGCGATGGGGACCTGATTATAGCCTGAGTATCCGTCCATAAAACAATAGTACTCTCGTCCCGCTAAGCGTTCCCGCATCTGATCAATAAATGGTAGAGGAAAATGATCTTTCCTCGTGGCAGCGTTGAGTTTTCTATAATCGATACATACACGCCACCCAGTTTAGGCGCGTGTCTGAATCAACTCATTCGCCTCATTTGTTATAACAGTGATGCCGGATTTCTTAGGAACGACATGTATAGGACTCACCCACTGGCTATCGGAGATGGGGTATATAATACCATTATCTAAGCATTTGACGATCTCTTTCATGACAGCTTCCTTCATGACGGGATTCAACCGTCTCTGTGGTTCTCGGGTTGGTCTGGCATCATCCATCACATGAATATGATGTTCAACTATCAAGGGACTAATCCCTTTGATGTCCGCCATACTCCAACCAAACGCCTCTTTGTTAGATCTTAATACCGATAAAAGTGCATTTTCTTGCTCTGATGCAAGAGAAGCGGAAATTATAACCGGTAAAGTCTCATTCTCACCTAGATATGCATATTTAAGGTGAGAAGGTAAAATTTTTAGATCTAACTCGGGCGGAGAAATGATAGAAGGAGGTATCATAGATTGATTTTTGGATTTACAAAGAAGCTCAGAGCCTGTGAAAGATACAGACTCGGGTGAAGAAAAGTCAGAAGTGCAGGACTCATGTGTAGGTAAAGTGTCCTCACTAAGATCTTGTGCAAAGTCAAACAGAGATGTGGTAATATCATCGAGATCAGTAAAGCAAAGTTCCTCGGCTCCACAACTATCGGGAGCGATCTCATGGACAGAGCACACATCTAAAATATGAGCAGAGGGTTCTGATGGCTGACTTCCAACTTTGTAGATATTTAGTTCAATGGTCATATTTCCAAATGATAAGTTCATTGAACCGTTTCTACAGTTTATAACAGCGTTGGAAGTGGCAAGGAAAGGACGACCTAAAATCACCGGAATTTGGCCCCGGGGGTTTGCTACAGGATGTGTGTCGAGCACAATGAAGTCTACAGGGAAAACAAATTCCCCGACCTTTATCAACACATCCTCTAATTCACCCCTTGGTTTGGTGATAGATCGGTCTGCCATCTGGAGAGTGCAATGAGCAGGTTTCAGCTCTCCAATCCCTAATTGCTCATAGACAGAATAAGGGAGCAGGTTAACACTCGCGCCAAGGTCTAAAAGAACACGATTTATGTTTTTACCCCCAATCGAAATCGATATTGTAGGACATCCTGGGTCCTTTCATTTCTTTGGTAGCTGGGGAATAAAAGCAGTGCTGATATTATTAGACATAAAGACCTTCTTCGGCACTTGAGTCTTCCTCTTCCTAGTGCACAAGTCCTTAAGAATTTTTGCATAAGCGAGGACTTGTTGAATCACATCTAGGAGAGGGATATTGATGTTAACCTGTTTGAACATTTCTATAATTTTCTCCATATGAGGACTCGTTCTGTTACCCCTTAACCGGTTCGGGTAAGGAGCTTTCGCAATAAGCGCAGGGTCCATCATAGGAGAAGGAAAAGGGGGTAGACGAGGTCCCAAAAGAGGTGTGGGGACCATCTGTGGAGAACTATAAGGATTGGGTGAAGGTGTTGAGCCTAATGGGAAATGGAGAATAGGCTCGCTAGAAGGTGGTTTGGTAGAAGAAGAAGGATCAGAAGGAGAAGTGTGTGTGTGTGTGGAAAGGTCTCAGCCGGGGTGTTGATATGATTTTCAGTATTATCAATATCTTCCCCGACATTATTATTCAGCACTCTTCCCGATCTCAACGTTGTAATGGCATTTACATTGTAATGCCTAGGATTCTGGAGGGGTTGAGAGGGAAGTTTCCCTTTTTCTCTCGCACTCATTTCGGCTTTAAGTCGTGCGATTTCAGCTTCCATTGTTCTGATACTCTCAGCTTGGGACGCTGAGTTTTTCTTTATCTCACCGACGGAAGATCTAACCTCAGCCGAAACCTCTATGAAATTTGATAAAAGTGATTTCATGGTTTGAGTGAATTGAGAGAAATCGTCAGGACAGGACAACTGCATAGGATTAGACTGTGCAG
Organism: Agapanthus africanus; assembly: GCA_030015575.1. NCBI lineage: Eukaryota > Viridiplantae > Streptophyta > Magnoliopsida > Asparagales > Amaryllidaceae > Agapanthus > Agapanthus africanus. The sequence continues at coordinate 227,205,581 of CM057340.1, forward strand.
GATTGTTGCCCTGGTTTTGGAAATTCTGTGACTGGTAGGGGTGCTGAGTGAGTTGAAGGGGTTGCTGTTGTGGTGGAGGAAGAGCCCTTTGAAAATTATTCGTGTTTGGAACCGTGTTTTGAGATTGATTTTGGTTCCATGCAAAATTCAGGTGATTCCTCCAACCCTGATTGTACGTGGAAGAATATGGATCGTTTCGAGGTCTTTGAAGTGCGGCATTAGAATGCTCGTGACCTTGAAACGCAGAGTTTAATGGACATTCTTCCGTTAAATATGACGGATCAGAACAGCACCCACAAACAGTTTTGGGGAGCGACATTGGGTTTAGGGAGGCTGCTGTAAATTTGTGTTCCATAGCGTCGAGCTTCTTTTGCATTGCTGCCATTTCTGCTCGAACACCTATGGACACATCTATTTGGTGAACGCCACCCCTATTCAATGGTTGGGTTCCACTCTCCCACTGTAGTGATTTTTCAGCAAACTCTTCTACGTACTTCCAAGCTTCCCCATCATCCTTAGTCATAAAAGTACCTTGACACATGTTTTCAAGGCTCTGTTTAGTGCTAGGGTTACTGCCCTCATAAATGATTCGGCAAAGCTCCCATCTCGGGATGCCGTGATGAGGACATTGAACCAATAGATCCTTGAAACGTTCAAAGCATTTTGAGAATGGTTCAGCAGGGAGCTGGGCAAATTGATTCAGTTCACTACGGATTCGAGCTGTCTTTTGGATTGGGTAAAATTTCTTAAGGAATGCAGCGACGAATTCTTCCCAATTCGTAATAGAATGTGCGGTAGTGTTATATAGCCACTTCTCGGCTATATCGCACAATGTAAATGGAAGAAGTCGTAGACGCATCGCATCCACTGAAAGTTGTGACGTACCCATCATTGCGCATACGTTTTCAAATTTGGTAATGAAAACGTAAGCGTCCTCAGTCTCGAGTCCGTGGAATTTGGGTAAAAGATTGATATACTGGGGCTTAATTTCAAAGTTATCCCCATTGGCTGGTGGTGTGGATAAGCAGGTCGAAAGAGGACCTCTATGTGGATAGCATCTTTCCTGGAGAGAAATGTGGGGTGGATTCTGCGCACCAACGGACGGCGGCAGATTAGGGTTAAAAAAGTTTGATGGATTCGGGTCCATCGGTGTGGATGTGGTAGTAGGTAAAGAAAAGGTAAATGGAGAAATATCGACTTCGGAGTCGATAAGGGGTACGCGGACTAAACGGGCACTGGAATCCCGTGTCCAGCCTATCTTGTACTAAAAAGGGTTAGTACAAGTGGCAGCGTTGGCTTATAATTAGGGGTAAATGAATGCGGTGTTTGCTTTTGAAAAAGGGACGGATTTTTGAAAAATATGATGCAACAAAACAAATGCAGCACACAAACCCTAGAATCTAGTGGTCACCTAGGTCCGGCTCTAGACCGCTCCTAACTGCCAAAAGACAAGTCGTAGGATAGAATCCTCCACTGCCTCTTTGTCCCCCTGTGGCCGGATAAGTGCCAGGTAAGTGGGAAGGTACTCCACTACGTAAGTAGTGGGCCTAATTAAAAACCACTAGCCTTAGACACACTCGCCTTAGGCACCACAAGAAAACGCGGATAAGCAATGAATTACCCACGGCCCTCTTCTGTCCAAATTGAGCGCGACAGTCCTTAGAGTCATCTCTAGATTTCTTTTAGTTAATGTGGGTCAATGCGGATGCAAGTTTGGTGGTTTTCGGGGCCTAGGAAGGGTAATGAAATCCCCACCTAATTTGGATTTGGCCGTGCCCCTTAATATCCGTATTTAGAATGCAAACAACCAAGAAACAAAATCACGCACAAATTTAATTTGCAATTTGCGAGCAGGGATTATTTGCAAAGAATCCTGCAGCAAAGTGTTAATTGGAGCTAAAAGAGGAGAGGGGAGAGAGCAAGAAGTCACTTGCTGCAAAGATACTGCAGAGATCACCTCAACATGCCGCGGTTCCGCCGCAGATGGTGGGTATTGGCCGCCCTTTCGCGGTCCTCTGGTGGGTTCACTGCACAAGTTTTCTTCAGGGAGCTTATCTTGGCTCCCTCAGCTCTCTGGTATATTCCAAAAAAAAATTCCACAGCACAGAATGCTCCAGATCACCTTGCAATCAATCACAACACACGTATAAGAGTTTGTACGAATTTTGATTTTAAGAAGTAAAATGTAATAATTCTTTCAATTCAAACTATAAAATGAAACGAATTAGCGCGCGATCCCCTGCAACGGCGCCATTTTGATTGATCGTTTTTCCGTTGTGTAGTATGAATCAATTCAAAAGGTCCCCTAAAATGGTACCATTTGATTGAAACTGTTTCTTGTGTCGGTATTCAGAAAATTTATAAAGAACTTCACAACCAAAAAAATATTTTGACCGCAATCAAACTACGGTGTCAATTGTAGTTCATGAATGAGTGCGGATTGTCCACAGGGATTGCACGATTCGTTGTATTGATGTGCTTGAATTGAAAAGTTAAGCTAAGATAAACGAAAACATGATTCAAAAGTATTGATTTTCAAGTGTCACTTTTCTATTCAAGAATCAAGAAAAAGATAAACAATCAAGAATCGGTGTATCGATGATATTTCCAATCAACAATCAAGAATCTAAAAGAGGCTCGTAGGAATCGATCGGATTGATAGACGTGATGTAATCTAAAGATATCGTGTTCTTGTCCTTCGAAGGATTGATACTAGATCGATGATCATCGACGAGAGTTAGGGCTTTCTTGATGAACTAGGGTTCATCTTTTAACCCTTGTTCTTTCGTCGATATCATTCCTTTTCTAGCCTCTACCAAATTCAAGAAACGATCGTAACTCCCCAATTTTCAAACGATGTCAATCAAGAAAGCATCGAAACGAAATGGGTCGTCGTTTCTTGAACTTGCTAGAGTTTACAAAACTCGTAGGACTCAAGAATCGATTAAAACTATGTTACATCATCATTCTATTGATCGTCTCGACTCCTCGACGAGCGAAGTTTTATTCACACATCACCACACAGAAAAGATTTACAAATTGTAAAGATATCATGATGCAGAATTTAAAGAAAACAAGATAAAAGAATATCACCTTTATTTATCTCAACAATTTTGATTACATTCGCTTCAAGAACTACAAGAGGAAGAATCTAAATTGTTGATCGGGCGTCCCTCGGCTTCGTGAGTCGTGGATCTGCTCGGATCGCTTGCTCCGTTGAAGATCGGCTCCGCTCCTAAAGGTTGTAAGGCTTCTTGCTTAATGGGTACTCGGGATCTTGATTTTTAATTGGAATTAGGGTTAGGGTTTCCCACAAGCCCTCTCACTAGACTTGAGGAGGAAGATGAAGAAGGAGAATGGCTAAAAATGAACTAAAATGAATCACACCCTCTCTTGGATGTATGATATGTGATGATCTTATGATTCCCCTCACCCTAGGTCTAGGCTTCTATTTATAGACTTCCCAAACCCTAGGTTTAGGTTTGAAATGGTAGTTCCCTCCAAAAGTTTGTTGAGAGAGTTTGTTAGACTTAGCTTAGGGTTTAAGCTAGGGTTTTGGAGGAAAGTTCTAAAATGATAGGCTAGTTTAGTGTAGATCAAAGTGTTTGCTGATCTGGTAGAAGTCCCTGGAGTTTTCTGAAAGTTGGAGTGCATTTCTGAACTGTAGCCACTGAGACAGGAGTTTTGCACCAAAATTGAGGAGGTAACTCCCTTGTTCAACCGCGGATCCGCGGCATTAGCAAGCCCCTGCCGCGGATCCGCGGCCATGTTGGAGGCTTGGGCCTTGATTCTTTTGGTGATGCTTTGTACTGTATTTTAGGGCTTCTTCTGATATGTTGATTTGCAATTTCTCTTTTGTAATGATACCAGATCTGAAATTAGTGAGTTGACGTATCTTTTGAGCGGTGTAATGTTCGAGCAAGCTTTCCTTTTCCTACACAGACTTTGAAACACGGGTTGCGACATATAGAAATATTGCGATGCCATGCAATGCAGTCAATTTCCCTAGAAATGCCGGTTTTAAGGTCTAATACATGTAATCTTATAATCAGTGATAGATTTGCTAATATGTGAAATACGGATACCGAACACTTCTATATGAATGCAAATGATGAGGAAATTGCCGGCTAAAATATACAATATTTTCGACTGATCAGGTACAGTCCCGAATCACATGAAGGCAATGAGCGATAGGAGGGGATTCGTCTCTCCCGGTATAGGGAGTTGATGTTGTGCTGTGTTCGATTGGCTATAACCGGAGATCCCTGGCCAGGGTTGCTGAGATGTACTGGTAAGTGTTATCAGCAGTTTCTCGAACTGTTATAGACCTCAAATCGACACGACATATCAAGCTACTGGGGTCTGACGTTTACCACCCCTAGGCGAGATATGCAACATATCAGACGACGAGACCGGACTGTACGGGAGTGTTACTGTTTGGATTCACAGGAGAATGTACAGGATTGCTTGTTGATCTTCTGAGCGCTCAATAACTGGGTAGCTGTTACGTTTAGCTGACCGCTTGCAGCTTGTGGGTGTTTGATATGATCATCACCTACTGCCGGCGTATTGACGATTCTTCAGAGTCCTACACAGAGGTTTCTTAGCTCAGGCAAAACGGAGTAGGAGCACATATGTGATATGTGCGGGACCGGGGATAATACGATATGAGATACCGTATTCTATTCTCGCGATATTTGATATCAGCCGGGTCATCGGATCAAGTGTTGATTCGATGAATCGGTACGGATAAATATTAGTCGGTTATATGCGATATAGCCGGATTGTCGGATCAAGTGTTGATTCGATAATTTAATGTATAATAATATATATGATATATTAAATTACATTAACTAATATTTGCTCACTAAAAGATTCTTTTTCTCACTCGGGTAATACATTGATATATATGCGATATATGTTAAATGTATTATTTTATTTTGTTACGATAAATATTATATATGTGATATATAATATTGTAACATGATATGATAACTAATGCAACTTGTTTAGTAGAGATTAAACATGGTTAAGGTTTGATTAGGGTTAAGGTTTTCTAGAAGTTTCAAGAAGCTTTCTTCTTTTGTTTTGGAAAAGATATTTTGCTAGATATTTCCTTAACCTAACCAAACCTTTAACCTTAATCAAATCTCTACAAGGGTTAGTTTGACCATGGTTGCATTATTCATCATATCATTTCTTTTTCTATTCATCACAAAAGGATTCTATGATTATTGTTCATCTTCTTCCTTCATCTTTCTTCATGAAAAAGCTTGCTAGCTTTTTTCAATGTGATGAATAAATATAAGAAAAAGATAAATAAAGAGAGCAAAAATCCTACTTCATCATCCTCATCTTCCCTTGCCATTTAGATGAGGGTGTTCACATCATTTCATGAGTGTTAGCTTGTGTTAACGGAACTTCAAGGTAGATCATCTTAGTATCGAAGATCGGAAGCAAAGGTTGCATTTTTCTCTTCGTGGAACCTCTCGAGAGTCCGGATCCCGATGATCGCAGCGAAGGGACCACAACACGGAACATATGAAGTGAAGGACCGGATCTACAAAGGTTGTAATCCCTCTCACTTAGTGTTAAAGTTGTTAACATGCTTGTTTTCGCCTAATCTCTAGTTTAATGATCCGTATTCGGGTTGTTCGGCACGGCTAAATTTTTAATCGGGCATGGTTGATGCCTCGTAGACCCTTGTGCGCGTGCTTAGCAACCCTACAGTGGTATCAGAGCTACTAGGCATTAGATGTCGACCTATGGGGGGTTCTCTCTGTGTGACAGTGTGGCGAAGCATAGGCTCTTACCCCCAGGGTGTCCCGAGATCGGAAGGTGTTCCGGCGGGTTGTAGTCCTTGCTAGGGGGCATGCGTAAAAAGTAGCTGCTGAGGGATCCGTTGGTGCCACGGTGATCCCATTGGATGGGGTGGCTGTCTGACCTACAGTGTTATCAGAGCCAAGCTAGAGCTTTAGGCGAAGTCTAGACGAAGTTTAAAGTCCGATCGAAACCCAAAACCCCTATAAAACCCATTCTCTGGAAATTTTCTAAAAATTTGGATTTTTGTGAATTAAAAATTGCCAAAAAATTCAGCAGGGAATTCTATGGACACGTGTGAAAAACGACACACTGAATCGCTCAAAGAGCTGCGTAACCGCGGCCAAACTAGGGTATTGGCGGCGGTTCCGCGGCCGTATGTGGGGATTAAGTGTTAGTTTTTGCACAGTAATAACAGTTGGTACTTGCTGATTCTTCTGGGAATTTTTATTTTTCACTCAAGTGTTGAGTTTTCTGGGGTGTCTTGGGGACTCGTTGTTTCGATCGGATATTATAACTTTGTTTAGTTTTGTCCGGATAATTTTAGAAACTGTTAAAAAGTTCGAACGGATATCAATAACTCACTTTTTCCCCTGTCGGAAATTTTTTCAAAAGTTGGATTTTTCCTCGTGTTTAAGAACGTTCTAAGTCGTGCAAGTAACTCGGTGGACCCTCTAGAATACAACAAACCTTAACTCGATTATGTGACCGTCTTGAACTGCCTTTTGAACCTTAGGGTTTGGGCAGTACGGCGTGCCACATGTGAGGCGTTGGCTTGACCCTTCTACGGCTGGACCATTGGTACTGTGGCATGTGATGGATGTTTTTAAACTGATTTCAAGTGTTGAGATATATTGGGGAAATCTTGGGTGTTTGATGATTCGATCGGAAAGTTTAACATTGTCTATTTAGCTGGAATGTGATACAATATTTGGAATCCAAAGGTAGTTATGAGATAACTAATTTGAATATTATAAATATAGCAGTTTAGTCTCAAATGATCGGTTGCCACGGAATTTTGATGTGATCAAAAGTCCGTCGCAATCACGTAGTGTACGCGGATACTCGCCGGGTAAACTTGATAGACAGCTACGCCCCATAGCCCTGACCAAGTGACTGTAGAAGAACCCCGTCGCCGAAAGCATCCGTTCGGGTGCTCGCGGTAGCGGTGTTCCGCCTTGGTGCACTTCGTCGACGGTATCGGGGGTGCGGCCGTCTACTAAAGTTTGCGACGAGAATTCGATCAGTTTTTCGGGAATCTTGATGAATTGCCCGACTTGATATTGAAAAGTGTTTTCGATAATGAGACTAAAATGCGGGGTTTATAATTGTTAGGCATGCGATGTCTAAGGAATTCATTTGGTTAGGCATGCGATGTCTAAAGAGGTTGCGGATTCCAACTAATGTAGTTTTACACTTTCTTTTCTGTGACCGTAAGCGTAGTATGTGGTGTATCGCCGGCTTCGTTGCTATACATCAACGACAATCGGGATACGCATACTTGCTTACGTTGATGATATGAGATATTATGTGTTGCTTTGATATGTTATATTGGATCGTTGCGTTTGAATAGCCGGGGTTTTATGTGAGATGAGTGTTTTTTTCTTTTTCATTCATGTAAAATTCATTTGTATGTAATATTCTTTTATTGGGGCACTTCCAGGTAGCGAAAGATGTCACCGTTGTATATTATTTACTTTTCCGCATTAGGTAGACCCAAGGCGGGAAGCACAAGTAACCGGGTTCTAGGGTCCAGTGGGAGACCATTCGAGGAGTCGAGACCGGGTCTCCTAACCCTAGAATTGGCAGTGTTACTTGCCACTCTTGTAGGGGTCTAGGGCTGTGGGTTTGGCTATTCATCGCGACCGTGGAATCCGTGTTTTATACAGGCTCGTATTGAAAACACGGACGTCCTAGTATATCCAATACTTCATATATGTTTCTTCTGCTGCAATGTTCTGTGATGAGATCATATTACTGCCTGAGACGAATGTTTATATTTTATATATATGAGATATATGTTATATTGCAGATTTCGTTTCAAAAGAGATGCTTATGAAGCATATTAAAATGGGACTTCATTAATAAGATTAATGAAATAAAAGAAACCTAAGATGTTGTAGAAACTTGTTTATAAAAAACTGGTAGCTCTAGTTGTTGCTTTGCATAGCGGTGTTCCTTGTAGAACATCCAGCACCTTATTCGATAAGGAAAGGACCGAGATCCCTTCACCGGGAGTGACTCCTTTAGCAATAATTGGCAGATGCTACAAACTCGGTCTGTCTTTTGATTGTTTCTATAGTTCTTGCTTTGCATAGTGGCATTTGTGAAATATCCTGCACCTTATTCGATGATGAAAGGGCCGACGATCCCTTCAACGGGAGTGACCCCTTTAGCAAAACTAGAAAAGCCTAAAAAACCCTCCATTTAAAATCACTCGATTCTACAACGATATCAAGTTCATTACGCAAAAGGTTTTCTTAAAAACCTGTCGTAGCCCTCCGTCATTTCAGATAAGGACTGTTTAGTATTCGTGCTGCGTTTGTTGGCCTTTGTCAAGGCGTAGTGTGCGGTAGCTGAATAGTACTTATCTGCTTATGCATATGATGCAGATTGGATTAGGGTAGTCATGCGACCTTGTTGGCCTTTGTCAAGGGCCGTGAGGGTGGGTTTAATTCAATCAAGAAATAACGGGTTGAACTTGACTAGCAGCCTATGGTTTGTTGGCCTTTGTCAAGGTCATAGGACGCTAGGGGTAAAATACTATTGGGAATTTCAAGTGTTGAAATTTGCAATGAGATTGCATACCTTCTATGAGATAGTTGGATCCCGATACCCGCTGCGAGTAAAAGTTACTCCTGGGAGTGTTTTACACATTACAATTAGCCGATCAAGTAGGTGTCTAGAAAGGTGTTAACGGGGTTACGCCCCTGGGAAAACGAGGTTTACTTTAATTAGGTTCGTGCGAAAGCACGGGGGACCTCCCTCAAAGTACCGACACTGGCCTGGCTGAAAGATTGGCGAACTTGTAGCGTGTAATTAATCCCGGCTAGTCTTTCCTTTTAGGGTTTGAAGGAAGATTTGATTAAAACAGTGGGAGACATCCTGATTAGATATATTTTATAACCAATCTAATCTTGCAAGAGCATACGCTGAGTGTTTTCTTCTCTCTCTCTCCAGGTAGCGACCATATCACGCCTTAATCAAGATAATAAAACGGATATATTGACCGAACCCGCTTGTTATACTGAGCTGGGGAACGTTGGTCCCGCTCCAACTTATAATTGTTATAGGACAGAGCAGGAAATTGGGGAATACCAGATTTCCCGTGCCGCCCAAACGAAGAAAGTGCATGATGATGCATCATCTTCGGGTGTGTTCATTACAGAGAACTGTTTCTCAGTATCCTTTACGTCCTGGGTATGTGATACCGGATCAGGATCCCGCATATGTAATCTGTTCCATGGGCTACAGAAAGGTAGAGAATTGAGAACGGGTGATAAGTTTCATGAGACAGAAAACGGTACAAGTGTTGCAGCCAAGTCTGTTGGTCACTGTCACCCTGTATTACCAGAATACATTGATTCTGAACAAATGTTATTAGATACCGAACCTGATATACAAAATCATATCAGTCTCTTTATTAGTAAAGAAAGGATATAATTTTGTATTGTTGGATAATGTTTTGAACATTTCCTATATCAAGAGTTGATCGGTTCAGGCACGTTATCTAAAAGCATTGACGTTCTAAATCAAACTACAGTTCTTAGTTTACAGAACACACACGAGAGGAAGAGTTCAGAAATGAACGAATCCTTCTTGAGGCATTGTAGACTAGGTCATATCAATGCGACCCGGCTAGCTAAGTTACATTTAGATGCATATTTAAATCTGTTTGAATTTATATCTTGTGAAACTTGCCGGTCATTTCACAAAGATAAGATGACTATAGCTCTGTTTATTGGAAACATAGAAAGAGTTAGTGAACTCTTGGAAATTGATACATGCTGATGTATGAAAGTCTCCTGTCTACACATGCCAAGACTGGTTCTTTGTACTTCATTACATTCTCTGATAATCTCTCAAGATTCAAACATGTGTTCCTGTTGAAACACAAGTCCGAACCTTTTGAGATATTCACAGAATATAAGTTAGAAGTAGAGAACCAAAATACGGGTATTAGTATTATGTCCTTTGATGAGATCAAGGAGGAGAATACTTGAGCACGGAATTCCTGGACTATTCTAAAGGAGAATGAGATTCTCTCTCAGCATTACTCCTTCGTATACACCACAGCACGTCGGTGTATCGGGGCGGAGCAATAGCACCCTATGTGATATGGTGTGCTCTATGATGAGTACTACCGAGTTTCTTATTTCCTTTTGGGTGATATGCGCTTGAGAAGCTGCATACCTATTGAATAGGGTTCCAATCAAATCCGTTGCCTACCACTTCATATGTGATATGGATAGGGAAGAGCCCATATCTTAAGTTAGTTAAGATTTTGGGTTGTCCGGCCTATGCCTAAAAGAAAAATCCGGACAAGCTCGAGGCAAGGTCTGTTATGTACAACTGGATAGGTTCCAGCTATAGAAAATACAGCTGATGATTTGGTAGAACCAAAGGATTCAATAGTTTCCAACGAACCTCAGGCTCTCCGCCGATCTAGTAGGGTTCCTCACCCACCTGAGAGATACTTCGGTTTCTCTATGACAGTGGGACCGAGGATTGCATCATGGGATGATGACCCAACTAGTTTCGAGCTGGCCATCAGGAGTGGGACTCTGTAAGAATGGCTGGATGCTTATCGATCTGAGATGGAATCCTTATACACCAACAAAGTATGGACTTTGGTTGCTTTATCTGAAGGGTTAAATCCCCATCAGGAGCAAGTATATCTTGAGAAGATTACTTGGTGTACATGGAAAAGTTGAGACTTTCAAAGCTAGACTTGTTAAAAGTTTGCATCATAGACAAGGTATGGATTATGTTGAAACCTTTTCTAAGGATCTATGCTTAAGTCCATCCAGATCCTACTTGCCACGGCTACATACCATGACTACGATATCTGGTGGTTGGGTGTCATCACTGCTTTTCTAAGTGATGTTTTAGAAGAGAACGTCTATAAGTACACAGCCAGAGGGCTTCGTAGACAGTGGGAGCAGCGGAAACGTGTGCAAGATGTTTTATATGATAAAACAGGCATCGCGGAGTTGGAACATCTGTTTTGATGTGATAGTCAAAGAGTTTGACTTCATCCAAATGGTAGATGAACCTTGTATATACGAAAAGGTAGTAGGGTGTATGGTGGTGATCCTCGTAGAGTACGTGGATGACATACTCTTGATAGGGAAGGAGTTTCCTATGCTACGCTCGGTCAATCTCCGCTTATCACAAGGATTGTCCATATAGGATCAAAGTGATACCTCCTAAATCCAGGGTTTAGATCTATGAGATAGATCTAATTGGATGTTAGGATACTCTCTAGTTGTAGTGAGTTGGTATCAATCAATCCTGAGGAGAATCACTGGAAAGGTTCCAGAGTGATAAGGACGACTGAATGTCAGTCGCAGGCATTGTCTACACCCTCAGTGGAGGGACGGTATGTTGGAAGAGTTCCAAGCTAGATACCATGACATACTAGACGATTAAAGGCAAGATACATCGTTACCAAGGATGCTACCAAAGAGGCGGTCTGGATATATATAAGTTCATAAGATGAACTTCGTTCCTACCATTGTGTGACAATGGAGTTGTGGCTTATGCCAAGGAACCCCCGTCACATCAGAAATCCAGATATAATTCCTAGGCAGTATCACCTGATCATGGAGATGGTTGATCTCCAGGGAGATCGAGGTTAGGAGAGTAGACGCAGAGAACGACAGCGCGGATCCACTCCCAAAGGCCTTTTTCCCAGTAGAGACTTTTATGGGATGGTTGAGTATGAGATACTTCAACCGCAGCTAATTGTTGGGTATGCGATACCATAACAGATGGCCCTAGTGCAAGTGGGAGATTGTTAGTTATATGTATGCCCTAGAGGCCATTACTGTACATACGATGTATATTGTAGTGGATGCTAGGACATATATAGGGAGGACTTTCTTGCTCGACATGATAGTATGCTATCTGGTTGTACTTTATCTTAACATGTACTCAGATTGTCTCTATATTACATATTGATAAAGCCCTTAGGATATGTACTCGACTACTGGGACTATGATGAGATCATACTAGTGGGGCCACGGTAGTCGACGAGTACATCCTATAACTATTCCTAGTCGAGGATGTATCGAGACAGGGTATCGATACACCAGAGTAGACTAGCGTATACGAATCTTGACCCATATGATGGGCGATGGATGATCCCATATCCATCGGTGTTTGACATCAAGGATGGTGTACGGGTGCTCAGTGGAGACTGGGTACACTGGACGGACTCGCCGTGAACTCCCTGATGGTATTATACCATACGTCAGATGGCAGTTCTCCGGTGACACTGGTACAGAGTAGTCTGTTGACCTGAGATCGTCATAGAGTCTTGTATGATTCCCACTATGCTTTGATTTCCATCATACCACGTCCAAGAGGGCGTGCAAAAAGGTGGCTTTTGGGTACAGTCCCGAATCACATGGAGGCAATGTGCGATAGGAGGGGATTCGTCTCTCCCGGTATAGGGAGTTGATGTTGTGCTGTGTTCGATTGGCTATAACCGGAAATCCCTGGCCAGGGTTGCTGAGATTTACTGGTAAGTGTTATCAACAGTTTCTCGAACTGTTATAGACCTCAAATCGACACGACTTATCAAGCTACTGGGGTCTGACGTTTACCACCCCTAGGCGAGATATGCAACATATCAGACGACGAGACTGGACTGTATGGGAGTGTTACTGTTTGGATTCACAGGAGAATGTACAGGCTTGCTTGTTGATCTTCTGAGCGCTCAATAACTGGGTAGCTGTAATGTTTAGCTGACCGCTTGCAGTTTGTGGGTGTTTGATATGATCATCACCTACTGCCGGCGTATTGATGATTCTTCAGAGTCCTACACAGAGGTTTCTTGGCTCAGGCAAAACGGAGTAGGAGCACATATGTGATATGTGCGGGACCGAGGATAATACGATATGAGATACCGTATTCTATTCTCGCGATATTTGATATCAGCCGGGTCATCGGATCAAGTGTTGATTCGATGAATCGGTACGGATAAATATTAGTCGGTTATATGCGATATAACCGGATTGTCGGATCAAGTGTTGATTCGATAATTTAATGTATAATAATATATATGATATATTAAATTACATTAACTAATATTTGCTCACTAAAAGATTCTTTTTCTCACTCGGGTAATACATTGATATATATGCGATATATGTTAAATGTATTATTTTATTTTGTTACGATAAATATTATATATGTGATATATAATATTGTAACATGATATGATAACTAATGCAACTTGTTTAGTAGAGATTAAACATGGTTAGGGTTTGATTAGGGTTAAGGTTTTCTAGAAGTTTCTAGAAGCTTTCTTCTTTTGTTTTGGAAAAGATATTTTGCTGGATATTTACTTAACCTAACCAAACCTTTAACCTTAGTCAAATTTCAACAAGGGTTAGTTTGACCATGGTTGCATTATTCATCATATCATTTCTTTTTCTATTCATCACAAAAGGATTCTATTATTATTGTTCATCTTCTTCCTTCATCTTTCTTCATGAAAAAGCTTGCTAGCTTTTTTCAATGTGATGAATAAATATGAAAAAAAGATAAATAAAGAGAGCAAAAATCCTACTTCATCATCCTCATCTTCCCTTGCCATTTAGATGAGGGTGTTCACATCATTTCATGAGTGTTAGCTTGTGTTAACGGAACTTCAAGTTAGATCATCTTAGTATCGAAGATCGGAAGCAAAGGTTGCATTTTTCTCTTCGTAGAACCTCTCGAGAGTCCGGATCCCAATGATCGCAGCGAAGGGACCACAACACGGAGCATATGAAGTGAAGGACCGGATCTACAAAGGTTGTAATCCCTCTCACTTAGTGTTAAAGTTGTTAACATGCTTGTTTTCGCCTAATCTCTAGTTTAAAGATCCGTATTCGGGTTGTTCGGCACGGCTAAATTTTTAATCGGGCATGGTTGATGCCTCGTAGACCCTTGTGCGCGTGCTTAGAAACCCTACATATGTAATCTGTAACATGGGCTACAGATAGATAGAGAACTGAGAACGGGTGATAAGTTTCATGAGACAGAAAACGGTGCAAGTGTTGCAGCCAAGTCTGTTGGTCACTATCACCCTGTATTACCAGAATACATTGATTCTGAACAAATGTTATTAGATACCGAACCTGATATACAAAATCATATCAGTCTCTTTATTAGTAAAGAAAGGATAAAATTTTGTATTGTTGGATAATGTTTTGAACATTTCCTATATCAAGAGTTGATTGGTTCAGGCACCTTATCTAAAAGCATTGACGTTCTAAATCAAACTACAGTTCTTAGTATACGGAACACACACAAGAGGAAGAGTTCAGAAATGAATGAATCCTTCTTGAGGTATTGTAGACTGGGTCATATCAATGCGACCCGACTGGCTGAAGTTACATATAGATGCATATTTAAATTAGTTTGAATTTACATCTTGTGAAACTTGCCTGTCATGTCACAAAGATGAGATGACCATAGCTCTGTTTATTGGAAACAGAGAAAGAGTTAGTGAACTCTTGGGATTGATACATGCTGATGTATGTAAGTCTCCTGTCTATACATGCCAAGACTGGTTCTTTGTACTTCATTACATTCTCTGATAATCTCTCAAGATTCAGACATGTGTTCCTGTTGAAACACAAGTCCGAACCTTTTGAGATATTCACAGAATATAAGTTAGAAGTAGAGAACCAAAATACGGGTATAAGTATCATGTCCTTTGATGTGATCAAGGAGGAGAATACTTGAGCACGGAATTCCTGGACTTTTCTAAAGGAGAATGAGATTCTCTCTCAGCATTACTCCTCCGTATACACCATAGCACGATGGTATATCGAGGCGGAGCAATAACACCCTATGTGATATGGTGCGCTCTATGATGAGTACTACTGAGCTTCCTATTTCCTTTTGGGTGTTATGCGCTTATGAAGCTGCATACCTATTGAATAGGGTTCAAATCAAATCAGTTGTCTACCACTTCATATGTGATATGAAAAGGGAAGAGCCCATATCTTAAGTTAGTTAAGATTTGGGGTTGTCCGGCCTATGTCTAAAAGCAAAATCCGGACAAGCTCGAGGCAAGGTCTGTTATGTACAACTGGAAAGGTTCCAGCTATATAAAATACAGCTGATGATTTGGTAGAACCAAAGGATTCAATAGTTTCCAACGAACCTCAGCCTCTCTGCCGATCTAGTAGGGTTCCTCACCCACCTGAGAGATACTTCGGTTTCTCTATGACAGTGGGACCGAGGATTGCATCATGGGATGATGACCCAACTAGTTTCGAGCTGGCCATCAGGAGTGGGACTCTGTAAGAATGGCTGGGTGCTTATCGATCTGAGATGGAATCCTTATACACCAACAAAGTATGGACTTTGGTTGCTTTATCTGAAGAGTTAAATCCCCATCAGGTGAAAGTATATCTTGAGAAGATTACTTGGTGTACATGGAAAAGTTGAGACTTTCAAAGCTAGACTTGTTAAAGGTTTGCATCATAGACCAGGTATGGATTATGTTGAAACCTTTTCTAAGGATCTATGCTTAAGTCCATCCAGATCCTACTTGCCACGGCTGCATACCACGACTACGATATCTGGTGGTTGGGTGTCATGACTGCTTTTCTAAATGATGTTTTAGAAGAAATCGTCTATAAGTACACAGCCAGAGAGCTTCGTAGACAGTGGGAGCAGCGGAAACGTGTGCAAGATGCTTTATAGGATAAAGCAGGCATCGCGGAGTTGGAACATCTGTTTTGATGTGGTAGTCAAAGAGTTTGACTTCATCAAAATGGTAGATGAACCTTGTATATACAAAAAGGTAGTAGAGAGTATGGTGGTGATCCTCGTAGAGTACGTGGATGACATACTCTTGATAGGGAAGGAGTTTTCTATGCTACGATCGGTCAATCTCCGCTTATCACAAGGATTCTCCATATAGGATCAAAGCGATACCTCCTGAATCCGGGGTTTTGGATCTATGAGATAGATCTAATTGGATGTTAGGATACTCTCTAGTTGTAGTGAGTTGGTATCAATCAATCCTAAGGAGAATCATTAGAAAGGTTCCAGAGTGATAAGGACGACTGAATGTCAGTTGCAGGCATTGTATATACCCTCAGTGGAGGGACGGTATGTTGGAAGAGTTCTAAGCTAGATACCGTGACATACTAGACGATTAAAGGCAAGATACATCGTTACCAAGGATGCTACCAAAGAGGCAGTCTGGATATATATAAGTTCATGAGATGAACTTCGTTCCTACCATTGTGTGACAATGGAGTTGTGGCTTTGGCCAAGGAACTACCGTCCCATCAGAAGTCCGGACATAATTCTTAGGCAGTATCACCTGATCATGGAGATGGTTGATCTCCAGGGAGATCGAGATTAGGAGAGTAGACACAGAGGACAACAGCGCGGATCCACTCACAAAGGCCTTTTTCCCAGTAGAGACTTTTATGGGATGGTTGAGTATGAGATACTTCAACCGCAGCTAATTGTTGGGTATGTGATACCACAACAGATGGCCCTAGTGCAAGTGGAAGATTGTTAGGTATATGTATGCCCTAGAGGCCATTACTGTACATACGATGTATATTGTAGTGGATGCTAGGACATATATAGGGAGGACTTTCTTGCTCGATATGATAGTATGCTATCTGGTTGTACTTTATCTTAACATGTACTCTCATTGTCTCAATGTTACATGTTGATAAAGCCCTTAGGATATGTACTCGACTACTGGGAATATGATGAGATCATACTAGTGGGGCCACGGTAGTCGACGAGTACATCCTATAACTGTTCCTAGTCGAGGGTGTATCGAGACAGGGCATCGATGCACCAGAGTAGACTAGCGTATACGCATCTTGACCCATATGATGGGCGATGGATGATCCCATATCCATCGGTGTTTGACATCAAGGATGGTGTACGGGTGCTCAGAAGAGACTGGGTACACTGGACGGACTCGCCGAGAACTCCCAGATGGTATTATACCACACGTCAGATGGTAGTTCTCCGGTGACACTGGTACAGAGTAGTCTGTTGACCCGAGATCGTCATAGAGTCCTGTGTGATTCCTACTGTGCTTTGATTTCCATCATACCACGTCCAAGAGGGCGTGCAAAAAGGTGGCTTTTGGGTACAGTCCCAAATCACATGGAGGCAATGAGCGATAGGAGGGGATTCGTCTCTCCTGGTATAGGGAGTTGATGTTGTGCTGTGTTCGATTGGCTATAACCGGAAATCCCTGGCCAGGGTTGCTGAGATTTACTGGTAAGTGTTATCAGTAGTTTCTCGAACAGTTATAGACCTTATATCGACACGACTTATCGAGCTACTGGGGTCTGACGTTTACCACCCCTAGGCGAGATATGCAACATATCAGACGACGAGACCGGACTGTACGGGAGTGTTACTGTTTGGATTCACAGGAGAATGTACAGGCTTGCTTGTTGATCTTCTGAGCACTCAATACCTGGATAGCTGTTACGTTTAGCTGACCGCTTGCAGTTTGTGGGTGTTTGATATGATCATCACCTACTGCCGGCGTATTGACGATTCTTTAGAGTCCTATAAAGAGATTTCTTGACTCAGGCAAAACGGAGTAGGAGAACATATGTGATATGTGCGGGACCGAGGATAATGCGATATGTGATACCGTATTATATTCTCGCGATATTTGATATCAGCCGGGTCATCGGATCAAGTGTTGATTCGATGAATCGGTACGGATAAATATTAGTCGGTTATATGCGATATAGCCGGATTGTCGGATCAAGTGTTGATTCGATAATTTAATGTATAATAATATATATGATATATTAAATGACATTAACTAATATTTGCTCACTAAAAGATTCTTTTTCTCTCTCGGGTAATACATTGATATATATGCGATATATGTTAAATGTATAATTTTATTTTGTTACGATAAATATTATATATGTGATATATAACTAATGCAACTTGATATGATAACTAATGCAACTTGTTTATTAGAGATTAAACATGGTTAGGGTTTGATTAGGGTTAAGGTTTTCTAGAAGTTTCTAGAAGCTTTCTTGTTTTGTTTTGGAAGGGATATTTTGCTAGATATTTCCTTAACCTAACCAAACCTTTAACCTTAGTCAAATCTCTACAAGGGTTAGTTTGACCATGGTTGCATTATTCATCATATCATTTCTTTTTCTATTCATCACAAAAGGTTTTCAAGATTATTGTTCATCTTCTTCTTCCTTGAGTTCTTCTTGAAAAGCTTTCTTGCTTTGATAAAAGTGATGAATAAATATGAGAAAAAGATAAATAAAGAGTGCAAAAATCCTACTTCATCATCCTCATCTTCCCTTGCCATTTAGATGAGTGTGTTCACATCATTTCATGAGTGTTAGCTTGTGTTAACGGAACTTCAAGGTAGATCATCTTAGTATCGAAGATCGGAAGGAAAGGTTGCATCTTTCTCTTCGTGGAACCTCTCGAGAGTCCGGAACCCGATGATCCCAGCGAAGGGACCACAACACGGAGCATATGAAGTGAAGGACCGGATCTACAACGGTTGTAATCCCTCTCACTTAGTGTTAAAGTTGTTTAGCATGCTTGTTTTCGCCTAATCTCTAGTTTAAAGATCCGTATTCGGGTTGTTCGGCACGGCTAAATTTTTAATCGGGCATGGTTGATGCCTCGTAGACCCTTGTGCGCGTGCCTAGCAACCCTACAGGAACAAGCCGGGACATGCGGTCCAAAACCACTCACATGCCGACACGGCCGCCGCCGCGCCCGAACCCGAATGCCCGTGCCCACCGTGCCAAGACAAACGTTAATGCAAAACGGTGCGCGAAGGGTCACGAGGATCGGACGAGGCGGCTCCGCCGAGCACCAAAGAAGCGCGCGTCTCGAAAGCCGAAAAAGGCAGGAAATGCCAACCGGCGGCCTGCAGTGGGCCCCACCGGCGGGTCCCGGGGTGGGCCCCCCGGTGGGGCCGAGCCACGTTCCCAAGGGCGGTGCACGGCGCCTTGCCCCACACCGCTGTTGGGGTAAAAATTTACACCCCGGTTGACCAAGTCAAAATCAAAGTCAACCCCAAGCCAAGTGGGCCCAAGCCCAGATCCAGTGGGCCTATGCCCGGGTCGAGCCCGAACATGAAGCGGCCGGCCTTCCCCCATGCCAAGATAAAAATTTTGTAATAAATAATTTTGTTGTATTTCTTTTATTTTATTTTTGGATAAATGTAAGAAAAATAGGCATAAAGCCAAATCTTTGTAAAGCCCATGGCTTATGTGCAAAAAGAAATGGCACATGAGCCATGGGATAGGCAAAATGCCATTTTGTAAAGCCCAAGGGGATATGTGTAAAATGTATGGCCTATAAAGGCAAGGATAATGAAATATCCCAATAACTTTTTCTCTCTCTAAAAACTTTCCAGATCTGAGATCTTTCCTTCTTCTTCAAGGTTCCAAAACCTTCTTCTTTGTTTTGAATAAAATCAAGAGTTTTACTCTTCTTTTCATAGAACAAATTAGTTTTTCACCACAAAACCCACAAAGGAGAACTTGGATCTATCATTAGATCTCAAAAAGAAGAGATTTTTAGATCTCACATCTCATGAGCCAGCCAACAGAGGAGGAAGAAGAAGAACCCATTTCCCCAACCAAAATATTTTCCCTTTTTTCAGGAGTTTAACTCCACTAATTTCTCTTTCGAGGGTTTCTGGGGCTAAAAGCCCTCCTTTCCTCGCCGGCGCGCTAGCGCTCGAGCGCAAAGCACCTACGTGCCGACACGTGGCGCGTTTGCGCTCCAGCGCACTGCGCGCGAGCGCAAAGCGCCCACATGCGGACACGTGGCGCGCGCTCTTGCGCTCCAGAGTGCAGCGCTCGTGCGCAAAGCACCCACGTGCCGACACGTGGCGCGCGCGCTTGCGCACCAACGCGATGCGCAAAGCGCCCACGTGCCGACACGTGGCGCGCGCACTTACGCACCTGCGCGCTTGCGCTCCAGCGCGCAGCGTTCATGCGCAAAGCGCCTACGTGACGACACGTGGCGCGCGCGCTTGCGCACCACCGCGCAGCGTTCATGCGCAAAGCGCCCACGCGCTGACACGTGGCACGCGCGCTTGTGCACCAGCGCGCAGCGTTCTTGCGCAAAGTGCCCACGTGTCGACACGTGGCGCGCGCGCTTGCGCTCCTACGCGCAGCGTTCATGCGCAAAGCGCCCACGTGTCGACACGTGGCGCGCGCGCTTGCGCTCCTACGCGCAGCGTTCATGCGCAAAGCGCCCACGTGCCGACACGTGGCGCACTTGCGCCTGAGCGCACAGCACCCGAGCGCACAGCGCCCAAGGTGCTGCCCCACGCATCCTTTGGATGTATTTTTCCCCTTTACTTGTATATACAACCCCGTAAAAACTCTGCGTGGCTCCCGATATATCCAACCCCCCCTTTTCAAAACAGAACACACGTACACTGCACATTGAGTTCGCATGACCAGTTTAACCCGTTAATCGGAGGTTCCCTCGCCCCAAAGGCGAGGGGTAATTAACGGCAGCTTAGTCCACGGCTGCCGGAGATTCGGATCCCCACAATCATTAAACCCCAGCCTACCCTAGGTAGGGGGAATCTGTAGTACGCCTGAGACGCGTGCGTGTATTCCCATCTCAATGGGGTGACGAAAAACACCCTACAGATTCTGGCACGCCCGGTGGGACCAATCTCTCCTCCCATATTTCGAGTTAAACGTTCATGTGAACTCAATCAATATACATATCGATTGCCACTGAAATGATGTTCTTTTTTCCATGCAGCAATCAACCTTCGACGACAATGTCTCCCTAGACGAATTCAGCTTCCAACGTGACCCCGATTCCGTACGTGGTCAAGAGCAACGCTCGTGTGGTTTTCCCCGCGAGCCTCAGTCGACAGTGGGAGGAACCGCCCCGCCAGTTTGGCTCCGTCATCATCTTCCCTGCCGGAAGCGCTCATCTGGCGGAGATCCCGACGGAAAAGGTGGCCAAGCCGGTCTCAAGGGGTAAGAGGCCGAATGTCGTGATCGCCAAGGCACCACAACCGAAACTCAAGACGGTATCTGAACGATTCTCTGGTGCTCCAGCGGGGTGCAAGAACTTCGGTACCAAGGGCAAAATCAAATGTTGCGGACGAGCTCAGGCGATGACTCCAACAAATGCACAATCGAGCATATCTCCAAGGCCCTCCATCGACCGGTCTGCGGCGTCTTCCCAAAGAGCCAAAGTCTGCCAGATGCTTATAACAGAAAAGTTAAGGCAGAAGCGGCTCAGGTATCGAGCCAACAAAAGGGCCAAGGCTTCGGCTAAATGGAATCGTGTGAAGTTCCAAGTGCAGGGTTGTCCCGCGACGACAGCTGAGTCGGACGTAAGTATCAACAATTCCTTCGAGCCTCTGAAGTGGGTTCAGAAAAATGCTATGACCGCCAGAATCAAGAAGACAGCGGTCCGAACAGTGCCACAAAGAGACGTGTCCCGGCCCCAACAGAAAAGGTATGACACTGTCTCTTCAAGAGTCTATCAAGCACTCTGTGCCGCACGAAAGCAGCGGGGCAAACCCAGAAAAGAAGCGCCAGCACCATTCAAGAACCTGGTTAGGCCAGCCGCCTTCAATCGACTACCAGCTACCGAAGCAAGGGGGTCAAGACAACGAGCCGTGAAATCAGCCGCCAATGATAGAAAGACGGCCGGATATATCATCCATACGGTCTATATGGCTGGCGGGCGCCCCAGCGACAACCTTCGCAGCAAAAGCAAGGATGGGGCCACCACATCCGAAGCCCAATCTAGCCGGAATGTAGTTGCCGCCGCCCAAGAACAGCCGCCCCCGCTAGATGAAGAAAACCCTCTCGATGAGGATGATAGGCAGAAATACCCCTCGGTCCATGCAGAGTCAAGCTCGGACAGCGAGGAAGAGCCTACTTTCCGCCCCAGGACTGCGGAGCAAGAGCTGCTTCAAGAGCTTCGAAAACAGCTCAGGAGCAAAGATAAAGAGATGGCCAAGCTCTATTCGAAGATTGACGACTTAACGAACGTGGTGATGCAGCTTACGGCTCAAATTGCTCGAGCGCCTCCCAATCAAGCACAAGCCGCTACTAATCAGCCGGATGATGACAATCCGAGGCAGCCAATGCCTGTTCCTTTGGGACCAAGACTGGTCGAGCCGCATGAAAGCCGGCCACACTCCGCTTCTGGGGACGCCTTGGCCCCAGATAACACTATCCCGCTAACACAGGACTGGATAATGGATTTGGTCACCAGCAAGGTTAAAACATTGGTGGCCGAAGCTGAAGCTCAGAAAGAAATCGGCAGTAGTGGGCGGCCATACCCCGCGCAGTACGATCTGATTGAGTTCCCAAGCGGCTACGTCATTCCTAAGTTCGGAAGATTTGATGGCACGGGGAATGCAAATCAGCACGTCACCCACTTCAAAGCATCGTGCGGAAATACAGGGGGCAATGACGCGCTCCTGCTTCGTCAGTTTGTGAACAGCCTGACCGGTGTCGCATTCGACTGGTACGCAAGCATACCAGACGGGTCCGTCATTACCTTTTCCCAAATGGAGTCTCTGTTCCGGCAAAGGTTCATGAGCGTCAGTGATAAAATCTCCATTGCCGACTTTGTGAGGACCAAGCCGGGGAAGAATGAAAGCAACACTGACTTTCTCGTCCGATGGCGTAATCTCACGGTCAAGTGCGAACCGCCGCTGGAGCAGGACCAGTCCGTCAGTCTTCTCATTGGGAACCTCAGCAATTGGATGGTCCCATTCTTGTGTACAGCGGGTCTCAAGACATTTCAGGAGCTAACCAAGAAAGTCCAAATGCTGGAACGCTCAAAGCAAGAGTCCCCGCCGGATTCTCAGAGAGACAAAACTTGGAAAAGCAAGCGGGACGACAACCATAGAAGCGGGAGTTCTAGCAGTACCAATGTCTTCAATGCGTCCGACAATGAAGAAAAGCGAAGGGCGGGCGAATCCAAAACCAACCGGTCTCGAAAGCCATTGCTGGGAGGAGATGGGCCTTCCCTAGAGGAGAAAAAGAACAAGGTTTACTCTTTCAGAAGGGACAAGGTCCGCAAGATATTTAAAGATGCCTTGAACAACGGCCTACAATTGCCGGAGTCGAAAAGACCCCAAGAAGAAAAAATGACCAACAATCCTCTGTATTGCCCGTACCACCGAGTAGTGAGCCATGCGATCGAGGATTGCTATATCTTCAAAGACTGGGTCGAGAAGCAGTACAAGGCTGGAGAGATCGAGCTGTCCAAAAGTGTGTTGGTGAACAATCAAGTTGCAACCGCCAACTTTATACAGACGGAAGTTGAAGCCTTCTGGGAGCAGACAGCTGAACCTGCTGCCCTGAAAAAAGAAACTGACTCATCGCGGCCTCCGTGGAGTACACACATATCTAATAAGATGAAGAAGATGCTAAAGCTACTTCAGAAAGAACCCAGGATGGAATAGGAAGGACAGAAGAAGCCTACCAGTCCAGCTGCCAATGCGGCTCCATCAGGCTCAAAATCCAAGAAGCTCAAGAAAAAGAAAAGTGCAGCTCGGCGCGAAAAAGAGTCTGCAGGGAGATCGACCATTCAAAAATATATCGATTCCCTTGAAGAATATAAACAAAAGGAAAGAACATTGATTCAATTGAATGAGTTCTTCCCTGTACAAGCAGCTGAAATTCTAGAGGAGTTAGAAGAAGACTCCAACGAAGAGATCCCAGTAGTGACCAATTACGCCATCCATCTTGGCAGCGACTCCGAGGATGAGCTCTGTTTTCCCGAAGAGGACGAGGAGATCACCACGAAGGCCAACCAAATCCAGCTCAGAAGCGGCAGGGCTCTACCGCAAAATCAGGGCAACGCCCCAAAAGGAAAGGAAAAACAAGTCGCTAATGAAGAAGATGGCAGAGAACCGGCTGATGAAAACATAAGTCCTTCCTCGGTGGACTATAATGTCTTGGCACATCTCCGGAAGCTTCCGTCTCTCCTGTGCATCTACGACGCCTTGGTCCTATCTAAAGAGCTCAGAGATGTTCTCATCCATGCTCTACAAAACCCCGAGCGGTACCAGGCTCACTTTGCGGAAATTAATATGAAACAAGCCCAGCACGCTTTGTATGCCGCCGCAGTCACATTTAAGGATGAAGACTTGCTACTGGGAACGGCTGAGCATAATCGGCCGCTTTACGTGACCGGGTACAGCGACGGAGATAGAATTAATCGCATATTGATTGATCCGGGGTCCTCAGTGAACATCATGAACTTGCGAACTCTGAAGAGTTTGTCAATGGACGTCCGACACCTGTCAAGGGAAAGGATTGTCATTCAAGGCTTCAACCAAAATTGCCAGCAAGTTCTGGGGTCTATAGCTTTGCCAATCAAATTCGGGGATCTACAAACTGAAGCTAAGATATACGTGATCGACGCCGACACATCTTATAAGATTCTCTTGGGGCGGCCGTGGCTCCACGATTACGGCATCATTCCGTCAACTCTCCATCAATGCATGAAGTATACTAAAAATGGCGAAGAAAGACGCATTGACGGAGACATCCAACCGTTCGGTGTGCATGAAGTCCGCTATGAAGATTCTCGGTACTTTATGAATCACCAAAATGCTAAGCCACAATTGACTGAGGATAGACCGGCCCCAAGACTCAAAAGCAAATCTGAGCCGGCTATCACTTTCAAAAGCAAAAACGCCCAAGTATGCCCGCATTTCGGTAGCGACACTGATGAGTCCGACGCTGGAAGCCCGTCCTTCCGTAAAACTCGCCCACGTTTCGGCAGCGATACGGACGAATCTGTTACTGAAGGCCCATCTAGCAGCAAAGTCCGCCCTCATCTTGGTAGTGACACTGAAGAGTCGGAGGAAGAGGACCTGCCGTGCAATAGCGATGCAGATTGGACCCCTATGCAACAAGCGAAACTACGAGAGACCTTTGAAGTTGCAGAAGGGTCCCTAGCCGTCACAAGGGTACCAGAGCAGATGTGCAAAGAGCTCGATGCGTTATCAGTCTCCACCGTGGACCAGCTGAAAACTTTCTACGTTCCCGGGAGGAAAAGTGGACAGAAGGGCATCCTGTTTTATGGGTCAAACTCCGTTGTGCACCCGGACGATCTTTCTGTCGCGTGCCTTCCCTATGAGAGAGGCATAAGAGCCGTTCTCAATCCCAGATACTATGCGCCCGAGATGCGGGAATACTTTAAAAAGTGCGGATGCCGGTTATATCAAACGGAGTCCGAAGCAAAGTTTTACGAAGGGCTATGGCATCCACCCCAAGTCCGAGCACTCATCGATGGACGAATTCCAGACAGACGGGGAATAGGTTACATTCAACCTGATTCCAAAGCGTGCTACATGATCCATGTTGGTGAGGCCAGCGAAAGATCAAATGATGACGACGAGATAGCCGAGCCAGAAGAAGCTCCTCAAGAGCTCGAAGATGGCGGACAAGCAACCTTTGACGAGCTAACCGAGATCGACTTAGGAACGCCCGATAATCCAAGGCCGACCTATATTAGCTCGCTCTTGTCAGAGGAAATGAAAGCGCAGATAATTGCCCTGCTGCATGAGTTCGTCGACTGCTTCGCGTGGACATACAAAGAAATGCCTGGCCTTTCCCCTGAAGTGGCTATACATAAGTTGGCTATATCTCCTGATGCTAAGCCAGTCAAACAAGCTCCTCGAAGAATGAGAAGGGAACTAGAAGAAAAGGTTATCGAGGAAACTAAGAAGCTCATCGATGCCGGCTTCATCAGGGAAGAGAAATACGCGGACTGGATCGCATGCATAGTCCCAGTGAAGAAGAAAAATGGGCAGATCCGAGTTTGTGTCGATTTCAGGGACCTCAACAAGGCATGTCCTAAAGACGACTTCCCGCTACCGGTCATGGAAATGATGGTCGATGACACCTCAAATTATGAACTGTTCACCTTTATGGACGGCTCGTCTGGATATAATCAGATCAAGATGTCGCCTGAGGATGAGAAGCACACAGCATTTCGAACCCCGATCGGAATATATTGCTACAAGGTAATGCCATTCGGACTGAAGAACGCAGGTGCTACATATCAAAGGGCAATGACTAATATCTTTGATGACCTAATCCATAAAGTCGTCGAATGCTATGTTGATGATCTGGTCGTCAAGACTAAAGCCAAGGCCGATCATATCCAAGATCTCAGGACCGTTCTCACCAGACTAAGGGAATACGATCTGAAGATGAATCCTCTGAAATGCGCTTTAGGCGTGTCATCGGGAAAATTCCTGGGCTTCATAGTCCGACATCGAGGGATCGAAGTTGACCCATCAAAGATAAAGGCCATCATAGAGATGCCCACTCCGAAGAGTCTAATGCAGCTAAGATCTTTTCAAGGCAAGCTTGCTTATATACGGAGGTTTGTCTCAAATTTATCGGGGAGATGTAGGCCCTTCTCAAAGCTCATGAAGAAAGGAGCTCCTTTTATCTGGGATGCCGAATGTCAAGCAGCGTTCGAAAGCATCAAAGAATACTTGTTCCACCCTCCAGTGCTGGCCGCTCCCATTCCAAATAAACCGCTGATTCTCTACACTGCCGCGCTGGACGAGTTACTCGGTGCGCTCCTTGCCCAGAATAACGAGGAAGGAAAAGAAAATGCCCTCTACTACCTCAGTCGAACTCTAGTCGGGGCGGAGCACAACTACTCCCCAATCGAAAAACAATGCCTGGCTCTAATATTTGCTGTGAAGAAGCTGAGGCACTATTTGCTCGCTCATCGGGTTATGCTGATCTCCAAGGTAGACCCGCTCAAACACTTGATGACCAAAGAAAGCCTAGCCAGCAGAATGGCAAGATGGGCTGTCATGCTACTTGAGTTTGACATAGTTTATACCCCTCAGAAAGCAGTAAAAGGGCAAGCTATTGCAGACTTTCTCGCCACTCATCCCATACCAGAAGGGTCGTCGCTAAATTGTGAGTTACCCGATGAACAAGTGCTGCACCTCGAGGAAGATGAGCCCTGTTGGGAGCTCTACTTCGATGGAGCCTCGTCAATAAGGACCTCCAGTAGATCAGGCATCCCGAAGATAAAAGCAGGGATAGGATTGGTATTCATCACACCATCAATGGGAACCCTACGGCGTTCTTTTGCTCTCACCAAGCCTCGGACAAACAATGAAGCTGAGTATGAAGCTCTGATAGCTGGTTTGGAGCTTGCCGTAGAAATGGAAATCCGTCGGCTACGGGTTTACGGTGACTCCCAGCTTGTCGTCAACCAAGTAAGCGGCGACTATAAGATATACAAACCCGAGTTAGCTCGGTACAGAGGTCGAGTGGTGGAACTCATGAAACGGTTCACTCATATTGAACTAACGAGAGTCCCTAGAGCGTTGAACGGAAAGGCTGATGTACTCGCTCGCTTGGCCAAGGAGCTGGCTGATCCTGACATGGACGAAATTCTGATCACAGTCAGGAGCCGGCAAATTCTACCCCCAGTCTCTCTACTAGAAAAAGAAAGCGCGGAAAAGAAGAGCAGTCCTGCGGAAGAAGCTTCGATCATCCAAAACGAGCCCGATTGGAGAAAACCCTTCATAGAGTACCTCCGATACGACAAGCTGCCCGAAGAAAAATCTGCGAGGATTTAGCTGAAGAAAAGAGCTCTCCGATACGTGTTTGTAAATGACACGTTATACCGAAGGTCATATGACCAACTCTGGCTCAGGTGTCTGTCATCGGCCGAAGCCCAAAAAGTCATGAAAGAAGTTCACTCAGGTGTTTGCGGTGCTCACCAATCTGGCCCCAAAATGCGACTTCAAATCAAAAGGCTTGGGTATTACTGGCCCACCATGATACGGGATTGCGGAGATCATGCGAAGAAATGTCAGATCTGCCAAATCCATGGTGATTTCATTCACAAGCATCCCAATCCGTTGCATCCTACGGTGGCGTCGTGGCCCTTCGAAGTCTGGGGCACCGACATTGTTGGCCCAATTGATCCTCCGTCATCTAAAGGCCACCAGTTCATACTGGCCGCGACAGACTACTTCTCCAGATGGGCTGAAGCTGTCCCGCTGAAAGAAGTCAAGACAAAAGATATTCTGACATTCTTCCAGCATAATATTCTATACCGCTTCGGTACACCAAGAAGAATCATTTCTGACAACGGGCCTTCTTTCAAGAGCTTCAATGTCTCAAGGTTCGCTACTCAGCACAAGATAGACTGGAGATATTCCTCCATCTATAATCCAAGAGCCAATGGGCTAGCAGAAGCCTTCAATAAGACTCTATGCAAGCTCCTGAGGAAAAATGCTTCAGCCAACAAGAGAGACTGGAATCTCAAACTTCACGAGGCGTTGTGGGCATATCGTACCACGCACCGTACTCCAACTCAGTCCACTCCATACTCATTGCTCTTCGGAGTGGAGGCGGTCCTCCCCCTCGAAGTCGAAGTTCCAAGCTTAAGAATAGCCGTTCAGCACGAGTTGACGGAGGAGGAAAACATGCTCCTTCGACTTGAAGAACTCGATGCCCTCGAAGAAAAGAGGCTCGCGGTGCAGCAAAATCTAGAGCTATACCGATCCCAAATGTCACGGGCCTATGACAAAATAACCCGTCTCCGCGCTTTCAAGAAAGGTGAATTGGTGTTGGTCCTCAAAAGACTGATCATCCCCAATCGACATGCCAAGGGAAAGTTCGAGCCGAACTGGGAAGGACCATATGTCATCGAGAAAGTGTTCGACGGAAGATCCTACCAACTAATATGTGCTGAGGGAGAAAGGCCCATGCCACCCATCAATGGCCGATATCTCAAGAAATACTACACATGAATGCTCCAAGTCGCAGGCGAATTGAGCACATCAGCCCTACGGTCTGGATCAGACATCCTGCAAAACCGTATACAATCCACGGGCGTAAATGACCCCTATTTCTCCCAAATCCTGCCGGTGAGACTACTTTTAAAGTCCCACCAGCAGCCAAAAAAAAAGAAAAAGAAAAAAAAAAGGAAGAAGAAATAAATAAACGGTATGTCCACAAGCAAAACTGGCACGGATGAAAACCCGAAAGGGCTCCGTGAATAAAAACAGCAGGACTACCGGCGAGTCTGTGAAAACCCGAAAGGGTGCAAACTCGTGAAAAGAGATGAAATACACTCGCAAAGTCCTCTCGACCTTGTGAGGAGAAAACCCTTGCGTGAGATCCTTACGACTCACAATGGAGCAACACACTTAGGAATCCTCACGATTCCTAAGGAGAAAATACACCTGCGGGATCCTTACGACTCGTAGGGAGAAAATGCTTTATGGGACCCTCACGGCCCATAAAATTGAAAAGCCTTAGGTGATAGGGACCCAAACCTGTCTCCTAAGCCATCGTTCCCCAACGGGCAACGGCAAATGATGAGTCGCTCCTGGCATTTCGCTTCAGTGTTAGCGGTGCTGATGCCGACCAAAAACCCAAATCCCAAGTCCTCCCAAGGCAAATGATGAGTTGCTCCTGGCATTATTCCAGTGCAGCAATGCTGATGCCAAACAAGATCCAAATTCCAAGTCCCCAAACGGCGAATGATGAGTCGCTCCTGGTACCACATTCCAGTGCAGCGATGCAGACGCCAACAAAGCCCTGAAATTTTTTCGGCCCTACGGTCTGGATCATACATCCTGCAAAACCGTATACAATCCACGGGCGTAAAACAATCCCGATCTCTCCAAAAAAAAAATAAAAAAAAAATAATAATAAAAGAAAAAAATAATAATAAACGGTATGTCCACAAGCAAAACGGGCACGGATGAAAACCCGAAAGGGCTCCGTGAGTAAAAACAGCAAGACTACCGGCGAGTCTGTGAAAACCCGAAAGGGCGCAAACTCGTAAAAAAAGAAAGGAGATGAAATGCACTCTCAAAGTCCTCTCGACTTTGAGAGGAGAAAATTCCCGCGTGAGATCCTTACGACTCACAAAGGAGCAACACCCTTAGGAGTCCCCACGACTCCTATGGAGAAAATACACCTACGAGATCCTTTCGACTCGTAGGGAGAAAATACTTTTATGGGACCCTCACGGCCCATAAAATTGTAAAGTTTTAGGTGATATGGATCTAAACCTGCCTCCTAAGCCATCAATTCTCAAATTCTCTCGGGGCAAATGATGAGTTGCTCCTGGCATTATTCCATTGCAGCAATGCAGATGCCAAACAAAAACCAAAATCCCAAAATCCTCTCAATGACAGATGATGATTCGCTCCTGGTACCATATTCCAGTATAGCGATGCTGATGTCAACCCAAATCAAAATCAACAAGTCAACTTCTACTCCGACACCGCAGAAAGCGAGACGAGTCAGAATCCAATCTCGACACCGCAAGAAGCGGAGCAAGTCAAGTCTACCCCTGACACTGCAAGAAGCAGAGCAAGTCAAATCAAGCACCGACCGTCCACGTCGCTAAAAGGGCAGCACCGACCGTCCATGTCGCTAAAAGGGCAGCATCGACCGTCCAAGTCGTAAAAAGGGCAGCACCGACCGTCCAAGTCGCTAAAATGGCAGTACCGACCGTCCAAGTCGCTAAAATGGCAGCATCGACCGTCCGCGTCGCTAAAATGGCAGAATCGACCGTCCACGTCGCTAAAAGGGCAGCACCGACCGTCCACGTCGCTAAAAGGGCAGCACCGACCGTCCACGTCGCTAAAAAGGAGGCAACGACCGTCCAAGTCGCAAAAAGGGCAGCACCGACCGTCCAAGTCGCAAAAAGAGCAGCATCGACCGTCCACGTCGCTAAAAGGGCAGCACCGACCATCCACGTCGCTAAAAGGGAGGCAACGACCGTCCAAGTCGCAAAAAGGGCAGCACCGACCGTCCAAGTCGCAAAAAGGGCAGCGCAGGATTCCTACAAAGCGGGAACCAGATAACTCCGGGCCAGGGAAAACGTCTATCACGGACACTCCGTCTCGGAGACAAGTCAAGCAACGACCGTCCATGTCGTAAAAAGGGCAGTGCCAGCTTTCCAAAAAGCGGGAACCAAATCAAATCGCCTCCACGTGAAAGAAGATCCATCAATTTCATGCACACGACCCACATATGTGGTGTGCATTTATTGATGGGGGGCAATTTGTTGGGGTAAAAATTTACACCCCGGTTGACCAAGTCAAAATCAAAGTCAACCCCAAGCCAAGTGGGCCCAAGCCCAGATCCAGTGGGCCCATGCCCGGGTCGAGCCCGAACATGAAGCGGCCGGCCTTCCCCCATGCCAAGATAAAAATTTTGTAATAAATAATTTTGTTGTATTTCTTTTATTTTATTTTTGGATAAATGTAAGAAAAATAGGCATAAAGCCAAATCTTTGTAAAGCCCATGGCTTATGTGCAAAAAGAAATGGCACATGAGCCATGGGATAGGCAAAATGCCATTTTGTGAAGCCCAAGGGGATATGTGTAAAATGTATGGCCTATAAAGGCAAGGATAATGAAATATCCCAACAACTTTTTCTCTCTCTAAAAACTTTCCAGATCTGAGATCTTTCCTTCTTCTTCAAGGTTCCAAAACCTTCTTCTTTCTTTTGAATAAAATCAAGAGTTTTACTTTTCTTTTCATAAAACAAATAAGTTTTTCACCACAAAACCCACAAAGGGGAACTTGGATCTATCATTAGATCTCAAAAAGAATAGATTTTTAGATCTCACATCTTTTGAGCCAGCCAACAGAGGAGGAAGAAGAAGAACCCATTTCCCCAACCAAAATATTTTCCCTTTTTTCAGGAGTTTAACTCCACTAATTTCTCTTTCGAGGGTTTCTGGGGCTAAAAGCCCTCCTTTCCTCGCCGGCGCGCTAGCGCTCGAGCGCAAAGCACCTTCGTGCCGACACGTGGCGCGTTTGCGCTCCAGCGCACTGCGCGCGAGCGCAAAGCGCCCACATGCCGACACGTGGCACGCGCGCTTGCGCTCCAGCGCGCAGCGCTCGTGCGCAAAGCGCCCACATGCCGACACGTGGCGTGCGCGCTTGCGCACCAACGCGATGCGCAAAGCGCCCACGTGCCGACACGTGGCGCGCGCACTTGCGCACCTGCGCGCTTGCGCTCCAGCGCGCAGCGTTCATGCGCAAAGCGCCCACGTGCCGACACGTGGCGCGCGCGCTCGCGCACCAGCGCGCAGCGTTCATGCGCAAAGCGCCCACGCGCCGAAACGTGGCACGCGCGCTTGTGCACCAGCGTGCAGCGCTCTTGCGCAAAGCGCCCACGTGTCGACACGTGGCGCGCGCGCTTGCGCTCCTACGCGCAGCGTGTAAGTGCACGGCGGCGCCCCGGCCGTCAATCCGACGGCCAAATGCGGAAGCGGTGATAAACTTTAATTTTGCGAACTTAGCAAACCGGCACCACCGCGCACTAAACACCCGGATCGAACCATTAACTAGTCTAAGCTAACAAGAGGATGGGTTATAGATATACCGAGTGATCCGAGTCCTCCGGTCTTCTCGTCTTCGTCCCGATCTCTCGCGGAATGTCCGGTCTCCATCTCCTCGCCGGAAGGGCACCACGTCGCCTGCATCTTTTACGGGCTCCCACCTCAATACCGAGGCAACTCGGGGGCGAAGTTGGCTGGCCGACGCGTCCAAGATTTGCTGTAGAAAGTGTAGTGTAGAGGCTATGTCTCATTTGGGGTTTTGTTGCCATTTGAAGATGATGGAGGAAACAAGATACAGAAAAATGGTGCTTGCATATTTCCTAGCATGAAATGAGATCAAGAAAAATCCCACAAGTTCAAAATGAAACTCTCTCATATTTTTCTCACAAGTGTAGCCTTTTTCATAAGTGAGAATGGTGGAGGAAAGATATATCAAACATAACAAGAAGGGAGGTGAGTGTAGGAGATAGAAATGGTGAACATATCATAAAGCAAAGAAACATCAACCATACTTATCACTCCATACCCCTTTCAAATCTCATTTAAAGCACCATCATGGATGAAAGATGCTAAACATATCATAATGAAATATATTTGCAAGAAACCCCCCTCCACAAATGTTATTTGCATAATTGCAAATAACCCCCTCCATCGGAAAAGTCCGGCCGGGAAAGAACAAAGGAAAACCGGCCGGAACGGAATGCAAACTGGCAACCCCAGAAAACCGATCCCGTAATAAATTACAGGAAAACCCCGCTACTGCAAATACATGCCCGCATTTGTATTCCCACTGAACACAAATGCAAAGAGACAAAACTACACTGTACTATACTAGGATCCGGCTTAAACTAAAGCCGGCTAGTAATATCCGTTCGATCCTGATCCGTGCAATACCGCACGTATCCGATCGAACCTTGCTATATATCTATACGGCCTCTAGTACTAACCGTCCGATCCTGATCCGTGCAATACCGCACATATCTGATCGGACCCTGCCATATCTCCATACGGCCTCTACAGCGTTTCGCCCGAAAGCCTGAGTAACTGAAAGTGTGGTGGACTCTAAAGACTCGTCAATACTATGGCTGTGGATTTAACCACCAGCACGTCAGAGGTATAAGCCAAAACGTGACGGGCCACCAGCTATTGACCAAAAAGGACGTCGATGAGCGAGCTCATCCTGACACCCCACTGAGCCTGTCAGTGACAATATCCGTACAGTCCGGTCCGTTCGTCTACGAGCATCGCATGGCGGGCCTAGGGGATTGGTAAAAGTCAGACCCCCAAAAGCGGTACAAGTCGTGTCGGAGTGTAGCTCAGAACACCCTGAGATACTACTGGAATACCTACCAGTAAATCTCCTGCCTTGGCCAAGGACTTCGTGTAATGGCTCTCCTAGACACAGCGCGACCTCACCCCCAATACCGGGAGAGACGAACCCCCGAAGATCCGCTCACTGCCTCCATGTGGCTCGGGACTGTACCCAACAAAAACCTGTTTGCACGACTCCTTTGAGCCGTGGTAGGGTAGTAATCAAAGTACAGTGGGAACTCACACGAGACAAATGACGATCCCCAGGTCGATGAACTAACCTGTACACATGTCACCAGGGAACTGCTATCTGACGTCAGGTATAAGACCAACTAGCATGTTCCCGGCGAGTCCTGTCCGGTGTACTCATAATCCAATGAGCACCTGTATACATCTTAGGTGATCCAACTGACACCAGTGGCTTGTGAGACTGGCCACCGCCCCTCGTCGGGGTCTCGACTGTATACACTAGTCTACTCTGGAGAATCGATGCCCAGTCTCGAAACTCCCACGACTAGGGACCTTTTAAGGATGTGCTTATGGACCCCAGCTCCCACTTATATGATCGCCCTCATACTGCTGGTGGTCAAGCAAGAATCCTAAGGGCTCTATCAACGTGCAATAGTGACCTGTCAGGTCACCTAAAGCAGTACACGATGATAAAGATAAACCATATAGCAGACTATCATCTCGAGTAAGACTGTCGTACCGGGATAGGTCCTCCCTCAATCATTGCAATCACGTGCCTGTGATCCAATAATTGACTCTGAGGGCACTATGTCCAACACAGCGTTCATGCGCAAAGCGCCCACGTGCCGACACGTGGCGCACTTGCGCCTGAGCGCACAGCACCCGAGCGCACAGCGCCCAAGGTGCTGCCCCACGCATCCTTTGGATGTATTTTTCCCCTTTACTTATATATACATGTATATATATATACATATGTATGCAAATGTACACATACACGACCCCCGTAAAAACTCTGCGTGGCTCCCGATATATCCAACCCCCCTTTTCAAAACAGAACACACGTACACTGCACATTGAGTTCGCATGACCAGTTTAACCCGTTAATCGGAGGTTCCCTCGCCCCAAAGGCGAGGGGTAATTAACGGCAGCTTAGTCCGCGGCTGCCGGAGATTCGGATCCCCACAATCATTAAACCCCAGCCTACCCTAGGCAGGGGGAATCTGTAGTACGCCTGAGACGCGTGCGCGTATTCCCATCTCAATGGGGTGACGAAAAACACCCTACAACCGCGCCGTGGCCCCTGCCCATGAGCCATGGCATGCACCGAGAGCCAAGAAAGCACCTCCCTCCTACTATAGTTTAGGAGGGAAACCCCTAGAAATGACCCCGGGGGTCTAAAGTGTCTCTGTGGCCATACAAAATTTTTCCATGGTGCCGGGCACGGTGGGCATGGTGCAGGGCACGGCATGGTGCGTGCTGCACCATGCCTGGTGCGACCTGCAGCGTGCCTGGCGCGTGCTGCACCGTGCCCAGCAACGGGCCAATGAGCCAAGAATGAACCGGGCGCCTCCCACCTACTATAGTTTAGGGGGGAAACCCCTAGAAATGACCCCGGGGGTCCAAAGTGTCTCTGTAGCCATACAGAATTTTTCCATGGTGCCGGGCACGGTGGGCATGGTGCAGGGCATGGCATGGTGCGTGCTGCACCGTGCCTGGTGCGACCTGCACCGTGCCTGGTGCGACCTGCACCGTGCCTGGCGCGTGCTGCACCGTGCCCAGCAATGGGCCAATGAGGCAAGAATGAACCGGACGCCTCCCACCTACTATAGTTTAGGAGGGAACCCCCTAGAAATGACCCCGGGGTCCAAAGTGTCTCTGTGGCCATACAAAATTTCTCCATGGTGCCGGGCACGGCACGGTGCGGTGCTGCACCGTGCCTGGTGCGTGCTTCACCCTGCCCGGTGCGATGCTGCACCGTGCCCGGTGCGACGCAGCACCGTGCCCGGTGCGGGGCCCAGGGCCAACGAGCCAAGACATGCATCCGGCCGCCGTGCGGGCCGGAATTCCCGCCGAACGGAGCCGACAATGAGCCGCCGCGTCAGGCCCGCGCGC
>CM057340.1:227251386-227283886 GCA_030015575.1 Agapanthus africanus
ATTCGTCTCTCCCGGTATAGGGAGTTGATGTTGTGCTGTGTTCGATTGGCTATAACCGGAAATCCCTGGCCAGGGTTGCTGAGATTTACTGGTAAGTGTTATCAGTAGTTTCTCGAACTGTTATAGACCTCATATCGACACGACTTATCGAGCTACTGGGGTCTGACGTTTACCACCCCTAGGCGAGATATGCGACATATCAGACGACGAGACCGGACTGTACGGGAGTGTTACTGTATGGATTCACAGGAGAATGTACCGGCTTGCTTGTTGATCTTCTGAGCGCTCAATACCTGGGTAGCTGTTACGTTTAGCTGACCGCTTGCAGCTTGTGGGTGTTTGATATGATCATCACCTACTGCCGGCGTATTGACGATTCTTTAGAGTCCTACACAGAGGTTTCTTGGCTCAGGCAAAACGGAGTAGAAGCATATATGTGATATGTGCAGGACCGAGTATAATGCGATATGTGATACCGTATTATATTCTCGTGATATTTGATATCAGCCGGGTCATCGGATCAAGTGTTGATTCGATGAATCGGTACGGATAAATATTAGTCGGTTATATGCGATATAGCCGGATTGTCGGATCAAGTGTTGATTCGATAATTTAATGTATAATAATATATTTGATATATTAAATTGCATTAACTAATATTTGCTCACTAAAAGATTCTTTTTCTCACTCGGGCAATACATTGATATATATGCGATATATGTTAAATGTATTATTTTATTTTGTTACGATAAATATTATATATGTGATATATAATATTGTAACATGATATGATAACTAATGCAACTTGTTTAGTGGAGTTTAAACATGATTAGGGTTTGGATTAGGGTTAAGCTTTCTAGATGTTTCTAGAAGGTTTTGGTTTTGTTTTGTGAAAGATATTTGTAAGTGACTCATGCTTTAACCCAACCCAAACCCTAACCCTAGTTAATTCTCTACATGGGTTTAGTCAACCATGGTTGCATTATTCATCATATTATTCTTTTTCTATTCATCACAAAAGGATTCTATGATTATTGTTCATCTTCTTCCTTCATCTTTCTTCATGAAAAAGCCTACTAGTTTTTCTAAAGTGATGAATAAATATGAGAAAAAGATAAATAAAGAGAGCAAAAATCCTACTTCATCATCCTCATCTTCCCTTGCCATTTAGATGAGGGTGTTCACATCATTTCATGAGTGTTAGCTTGTGTTAACGGAACTTCAAGGTAGATCATCTTAGTATCGAAGATCGGAAGCAAAGGTTGCATCTTTCTCTTCGTGGAACCTCTCGAGAGTCCGGAACCCGATGATCGCAGCGAAGGGACTACAACACGGAGCATATGAAGTGAAGGACCGGATCTACAAAGGTTGTAATCCCTCTCACTTAGTGTTAAAGTTGTTAACATGCTAGTTTTCGCCTAATCTCTAGTTTAAAGATCCGTATTCGGGTTGTTCGGCACGGCTAATTTTTTAATCGGGCATGGTTGATGCCTCGTAGACCCTTGTGAGCGTGTCCAGCAACCCTACAGTGGTATCAGAGCCAAGCTAGAGCTTTAGGCGAAGTCTAGACGAAGTTTAAAGTCCGATCGAACCCGGAAAACCCGATATAACCCCTTCTCTGGAAATTTTCTGAAAATTTGGATTTTTGTGAATTAAAAATTGCCAAAAAATTCAGCAGGGAATTCTATGAGTTACTGTGAAGCACGTGATGCTAACTCGTCAAAAGAGCCGCGGAACCGCGGCCCCACCCTGGGTTTCGCGGCGGTTCCGCGGCCATTTTGGTGAGTTACACCACGTATCTTGCACAGTAATTCTTGTCTTGATGTGCTGAGTCTTCTGGAAATTTTTATGTTTTACTCAACAGTTGAGTTTTTCTGGGGTTGTTCTGGGGATTCATTTATTCGATCGGATTGTCTAAATTATGTCTATGTGTTGTCCGGATAATTTTAGAAACTGTTAAAAAGTTCGAACGGATATCAATAACTCACTTTTTCACCTATCGGAAAATTTTTCAAAAGTTGGATTTTTTTCTCGTGTTTAAGAACGTTCTAAGTCGTGCATGTAACGCGGTGGACCCTCTAGAAGACAACAAACCTTAACTCGATTATGTGACCGTCTTGAACTGCCTTTTGAACTTTAGGGTTTGGGGCAGTACGGCGTGCCACATGTGAGGCGTTGGCTTGACCCTTCTACGGCTGGACCATTGGTACTGTGGCATGTGATGGATGTTTTTTAAACTGATTTCAAGTGTTGAGATATATTGGGGAAATCTTGGGTGTTTGATGATTCGATCGGAAAGTTTAACTTTGTCTATTTATCTGGAATGTGATACAATATTTGGAATCCACAGGTAGTTATGAGATAACTAATTTGAATATTATAGACATAGCAGTTTAGTCTCAGATGATCGGTTGCCACGGAATTTTGATGTGATCAAAAGTCCGTCGCAATCACGTAGAGTATGCGGATACTCGCCGGGTAAACTTAATAGACAGCCACGCCCTATAGCCCCGACCAAGTGTGTAACGTCTTCAAACTAATAAAATATGATTTTTGGGAAATTTTATAATTTAATATTATTTTAATGAATATTTTAATATTCTGGTATAATTAAATACAGATAAATGGGGAAAAATTATGGAAAATTCTAAAATAAGGTATTTTAAGGAATTGCCTCGTTTTCAGTGCATGCCCTCATTTCCTCTAGTTTTGACCCTGAGTATGTCTAGTTTTGACTGATTCCATCTAGGGTGAAATCTGGGTTGATTTTCCTATGTTGGTGTATAATTTGGGACTTGTTTTAGCATGGATTTTGGTATTTGGTGATTCATTCCTGTCGGGTGGCGTTTGGACGTCAACGACAAGTGGATTTTGATTGTGTTTACATGCGAGTCAGATGGGTTTTTACCTATGCGGGTAGCGTGTGCCATTTTGGTTTCCAATGTGATTTTCATGTGCTTTAGCATTGTGATATACTTGTAGGTACCCCGCGTGATGTTGAGGCAAAGGAGGTGAAGATAGCGACATCGGCTTTGGCACACGAGAAGCAAGGTGAGTAGATTTATATCTACGGGGAGAAGTCGGGTGGATGGCGTATAGCACCCCCGCAGTCCGTGGTGATGTATACGAATACGTATACACACGAATATTTATTATGTGTTGTTTAGGGTTATTGATGGTAATAATGATATTTTGATGATAAGAATATATTGGTTTAGTATAGTGCGAACCCTAGAGTAGTGGTTGCACTCACACATACATTTACACACATACTTGCATTCATTCTTTCATTTATTAGAGTGCATATGATGGTGCGTATATCTACACATGGGTATGGGACTATGTGTTTATATACGGGATTGGAGGATGATACGTGGTTTGAGATGATAC
The DNA here is from genome assembly GCA_030015575.1 of Agapanthus africanus. Taxonomy (NCBI): domain Eukaryota; kingdom Viridiplantae; phylum Streptophyta; class Magnoliopsida; order Asparagales; family Amaryllidaceae; genus Agapanthus; species Agapanthus africanus. The sequence continues at coordinate 227,254,777 of CM057340.1, forward strand.
TTGATGTGAGGCCGTGAGATCGGCGATGTGACATAGTTTGCCTTTGAGGTGCGATATGATAGTTTTAGCGGGCCTTTGGACATGTGCTTTACCCGCATTCATATTTTATAGATGGTGTCGATTTGTACTAGACTTACAGTAGTACCCCAGATTGTGTGATCTGATGATAAGTGATACCTGATATGTGATGAGATAGTGTGATATTGACCCCTACCCAGCTTTTGGGATGCCGTACGACAATTTACCGTACGAGCCGATATTGATGATAGATCCGCACTCATGACTCGAGGATATCATACGATATGTTATTGAGGCGAGATCACCGACTATCATATCTATATTTATATATTGACTCAGATTAGGTGGTTTCATACCCCTCCTGTCTAGATTATTTAGTAGACATTAGACTAGACCGAATCATACCTATTTCAAAACTAACGAATCGGGGATATTTTAAAGATAAGCAGAAGGGTTATACGGATATTTTCAAATGATGCATCTTTTCTTAAAACACCGTAGCCCTTACTTTACCAAAAGCCCTGATTCGTCTTATTTCAAAAGGCAAGGTTGCATGACATATCTATTGGGGCAGGTTCTGTACTTTTGCGTTGATCATTCGTTTCCGCATATTCCTGCTATTTGCATTGCATCGCTTGTATTGTTGTGACATTCAGTCATGCTGCTAGGACACCAGCACCATTATCGATGATGTATATGTTCCACGTACACTTGTTGCCGGCTCACACACTCATCATCGATAATTGCCATGTCACTACACTATAGTACTATTGCATTCATGATATGATTCTGGCATGGCATATTGTACACTTATACCTGTATACATATATAGATGATTCTAGCTTGATTGGGGATTTGGGAACCGCAAGATACTCTTTAAAAACAGATTCCTTTTAAAAGAGCGGTCTCCCTCGACATGTGCACATTATTATTCCATGTTGCATGACTTACTGATATGCTTGCATTACTGTTACATGCCGCATACATCATGCTTTGACTGTACGCATTGAGATATGTTGTTTCTATGATATTTCTGGATTAAGGAACCGAGGGTATTTCAAAAGAGAATATGTCATTTCTTTAAAAACCCGGTTACCCTTGATATGATATTTCAGTGCGTCCACCATGTGTTTTCTCGGTGCTGAGAGCGATATGTGTAACCCGAATCGAGGCGTGGATGAGCCGATTGCGGGTACATGGTGGACCCGGTATGGTTCCCCTCGGCAAGATGATCGATGAGCTTTGCCGATTGAGCCTGGAGGCGGGCGAGTACCTACCGGTGATTGGTTGGACCTGGCGGTTATCCGGAGGATACCGACCAGAGTCGATAGATGTTTTGGGCATACTGCCGGGGCCGAGGGCCGATACCGCAGACAGAGCCCGCGGGCCGATCCGGACTGACGGAGCCCGATATATGAGGATTTACGTGCCGATGCTGGGCACAGTTTTCATGATGTTTTCGGGTGTCGATGCTGGGCACCCTGGTTCCATGATTTTGATGTGTCGCGAGGGACACGGGTGGTTATATCCTCATATTATTTCCCATGCACATGATTCATGATATTTACATGCATGGTGGTTATTGTCAGTGGGTGACGAGTGGACGGGATCCACGAGTGTGCAGATTTGATTACATTGGTTATACCTTATATTCATGACATGCTATTACCTGAGGCACTAGCACGAGCACTTGGCACTACACTCATGTATAGAGATTACATTGCCAGTTTAGCATGTTTCAGCTTTATTCATATTGAGGTTTATTTATTATCTGATCGTATTGACCTAGGATAGGTCATGCATTCGATCTCTGCTTGTAGATATTTTCTATTCACGAGTTGGCAACTCACCCCCGTTGTGCCCCAGTTCTTGCAGGTTTTTGCCGTACAGATTCCATAGCGGCATTTCTGGCACACTGCTTCCTATGGGTGACTTGCTTGGTTAGGTGGGTTCTTTGTATCAGAACCGCCATTGTTCATGTATTTTTATTGTATCTAGAATTGTCCATCAACCAAAACTTGTAGTTTGTTTCAAACTTAGAAATCAGTGTTGTATTGTTTCGACCTTAGAGTCGCGCTTGTAGTATTGCGGTTTTCTGGCTGTTTTTGAGTTTCTTTTCAGTTTTGATCCTCGCCCCTTGGCGTTGTATATTATTATTGCTAGCGTGGTTGTGACCGTCGATTGACGAAGAGCTAGCTCCCGCTTGGGGATGCCTTTTATCATGTCATATATATTATTCTTGTTGTACCCCGTTCGGGGCCAGTTTTTACAAAGGAAACTCTGCCGAAATTTTCAGGAAAAATTACACATTTTAAAAAAAATGCATATTCGGCTTAGTTATTTAAAAACTTTGATCTCCAAACATGATTTCCTTACTTTTCAAAAACAGTTTTTCCTTATTTACTCTTTAAATGGTTTTAGATTGCTGGGCTTTTGGCTTACTTGGATCAGATGGGGTCCTATAGACTTCATATGGTTCAAGGGCCAGTCGCGTGCTCTTTCGGGTCGTGACAAAGTTGGTATCGGAGTGCTAGGTTGACCTTGGTTCGAGTCTAAGTTTGACTATGTGGAGCCTAGGGCGTTATCTATATAAGGAACTTAGGCTTGACCTTACGGAACTTAGACTTGGTCGAGGGGGTATTAGACCCGAACTTTCGTCGTGTAGGATGACCCTTGGTTGATGGAATAGGTGACTAAAGTAGAGTGACGTACCGTGGGTATGTTCCGCGGCATACTTACGACACGCCACTCCGCTTAAGAAACCTTAGGTTGTATATTTCCTTGCATTGTGTCATATTCCTTCCTATGATCTATCTTCATCGATACTGGTTATGGTTTTGCTGCCGCGATTGTACGGGCAGAGTGAGCTACGGCTCGAGTTGTCAGTATGAGCTCGTCGCGGACGAGGACTGACCGGGGCGTGATTCCAGAGACATACGGTTGAATTGAGGCTTCGTATTTTGTGTTTCCGCACTTTGAGCGTTTGACAGATCGCTGTTGCGAGATTTCTCGGATGTACCGGACGGTACCAGAGGATTGAGCCACTGATAGAGGCCAGCCAGGATGTGATGACTGCTGATATATCGCTTATTCATGATGGTTGAGGCGCTGCTTAGCGTACCGACGAATGAGCCAGTCGTTGCTGCGAGTGATGAGATATCGCCCAGATGATTGGAGCTACTGCAACATGAGCATATTCTTAGAGATATGGTAGTGAGTCGCTAGTCACCGAGGATGAATGACTAGGACATGTGGTTCATTCGCTTACCCCGATGCGAGGTCATCAGATAGATTGATTCCAGCTAGAGGCGACTTCACGCAGATTCGTTGAGAGTCGATTGAGACGATCGAAGGTCAGGAACCCATTTTCCAAGTTTAAAGTATACGGAAAGACATGCAGGTGATTCTATGGACCCTCTAGAAGAATGAAACCCTAACTCGACTTAATGACCGTGTGAAAGCCTTTGAACCTTAGGGTTTGCGGCAGTTCCTCGGCGCCATTAGTGAGGCTTGGGTTTGCCCTTCTACGGCTGGACCACCGACGCTGTGGCATGTACTCGATACTATTAAACTGTACCCGAGATGTTGAGCTCTTGGGGGATTGTGAGGTTCTGACGAGTCGATCGGATGATTCGACATCATTCGGATATCATGTGATGGGACACTGCTTGGGAGACTCCAGATACGAGCATAGCCGTCGGAGCGCAGTCTGTGTAGCCATGATGAGATGAGTCCGAATCAGTCGATAGTGGAGCAAGGTGGAGTAAAGAGTTTGCACGAGATTTCGACGAGATGACGTTCCACTCCGCTGACATCAGAGATGCGATATGCACGCTGAGGACGTGTTCGGCTAGATATCTTCTACTGAGTGATGAAGATACTGAGTTCGTGATTTCGAGTCCGTGTTAGAGACTTCGGGTGGACCGTAGCCGAGGACATTACAGTGTGCAGATAAAGACGCGACGTCGAATGGTCGATGATACAGACAAGCGGGACAAGAAGTTCGTGCGAGAGGCAGACGAGCTGTTACTACACCCCGTTAAGATTAAAGGCCGGACATGCATACAGAGGTGCAGAGATGCGACCAGCTTCCGAGGAGATGTTGTACTAAGGACGCAGAGGTCCAGAGAGCGAGAAAAGATTACGCCAGAGTACCAGCCTCCTTACAGTTTGGCTTAGGCAAGATCAGAAGAGACCTTGAGTAGGATTCCTTCCAGTACACTGCTGCAATAAGAGTTGCACCCAGGATCGGATGTGTGATATGCATTCAGAGGACCCGAGGTCGGCGCCAGAGATGTGCTGCTTTACGAGCGGTCGTGAGGATTGACCGAGAGATGACCAGGGAAGTGCAAGAACGGAATCGTTCCTGTCAGCACACCTGACCGGGCCGATGAGCCGATGGATTACGAGTTGGTAATCTACAGGAAAGATCAGGAACCAAAGGCAGAGGACGCCAGCCGCGAGCAAGAGGCAAGTAGATATCTTGCGCCGCTAGCATCGGATGTACCGGTATCTTCTCGACCCTGAAGAAGGATATACCGACGACGGTAATTATGATTTGTGATTTTGTGATTTGATTATCACGTATCCGTTGCTTTGGATTTCGGTATTTTGGGCGATCTATTCGCATGATTTAGTCTTGATGACTGAGTTTCATGATATTTGATTTTGTGCACCATGGTTGCACCTACTGGGTATTTATACCTTGTACATAGTTATTACTCTTGAGCTGTTGATTGCGATTTCATACCTATTTTATGCTGGTGATTTGATTTACGCTTCCAGCAGAGTTTCATGTAATTTTAGTGTTTTGATTTTGCACTCGGTATAGCTTATATGTGCTTGTAGTGCATCGATATGTGTTTTGTGCCCGCAGCTGCACACGTTTATGATTTTCTTCATATCTGGATACACTTGGTGTTGTTGTTTACGTATTTGAGTTATTGCTTGGTATTTGTGCATGGGATGCACCAGTTCTATACTTCGTGCATTTGTCGCACCAGTTTTATATTTCTTGCGTTTATCGCATCAGATTTATATTTCGTGCCTTTGTTGCACCGGATTTATATTTTGTGCATTACGATTGCACCTGACTTCGATTTGATGCCTTTCGGTATGTCGATTTTGATTGTGATTTTGATGTGGATTCTTGCACTCCGTGCTTTTGACTGGACTTACGCATATTCGACGTTGCTATTGGATTTTGTGATTCCGTGCATATTGAGTGCGCAGGGTTTAGATTTTCATTCGTGCACGATGGATGCACCGATTTGGATTTCCGCGCATGTTGGGCGCATGTTTTGAGATACGATTTTGGTGCACACCCGATGCACTAAATCGAGATTTCTTCGTGCATGTCAGATGCACCGGGATTTTGGCTGTCAGGCACACACGTTGCCTATGACAGATGCTTCGTGAACACCCGTTGCACCTAGATGCTGTTATGTGCATCTGTTTAGCACATATATGGATTTTGATTCCCGTGCGCACCAGATGCACAGGGTGGGTTATGTATATTTTTGAGATTTATTCCTTTTGGAACAGTACATTTTTATGATATTGGATATTATTTTCTTACTGAGCAGGACTAGTCAGAGGACAGTACCTGGATATTTTTTTTTTGCATGCATCGATAGTTATCGAAGGGATTTCCAAAGAGCGAGCTATAGTCTCAGTATATACCTACGTGTCCGATATGACACGAAACGTTTTAAAAAAACAAGGAAACCCTTCTGATTGTTTTCAAAACGGCGGAACGTGCTTATTAAACAAAGGATATATATATATACATATATAGTTACTTTCTTATGAAAAACGTCCGCCACTGTGCAGTGTTATGCGCATCGCACAGCGACTTAAAAAGGATTTGGCATGCTTTTACATCAGCTATTCACATGTATAGATTGGATGTCTGCATGTGTAGTTCTGATCCATATCATATCGGTTTTGTATTGGATTTGACATTGTGTCCTTACCTTGACTCCGATGATTGCGGGATGCTTGATGGAGCGTTGTTTTTGAGTTATCTGCTCAGTACTCATGCGCATGCATTGCGCTGTGACGTTTTATGTGTTGATGATTTCGGAGCCCCGACGACTTGGAATTCGTATCGAAATGTTTTAGAATTTGGGGTTTTAAATTTAAATTCGGGGACCGAATTTCTTTAAGGGGGGTAGATTGTAACGTCTTCAAAATAATAAAATATGATTTTTGGGAAATTTTATAATTTAATATTATTTTTATGAATATTTTAATATTCTGGTATAATTAAATACAGATAAATGGGGAAAAATTATGGAAAATTCTAAAATAAGGTATTTTAAGGAATTGCCTCGTTTTCTGTGCATGCCCCCATTTCCTCTAGTTTTGACCCTGAGTATGTCTAGTTTTGACTGATTCCATCTAGGGTGAAATCTGGGTTGATTTTCCTATGTTGGTGTATAATTTGGGACTTGTTTTAGCATGGATTTTGGTATTTGGTGATTCATTCCTGTCGGGTGGCGTTTAGACGTCAACGACAAGTGGATTTTGATTGTGTTTACATGCGAGTCGATGGGTTTTTACCTATGCGGGTAGCGTGTGCCATTTTGGTTTCCAATGTGATTTTCATGTGCTTTAGCATTGTGATATACTTGTAGGTACCCCGCGTGATGTTGAGGCAAAGGAGGAGAAGATAGCGACATCGGCTTTGGCACACGAGAAGCAAGGTGAGTAGATTTATATCTACGGGGAGAAGTCGGGTGGATGGCGTATAACACCCCCGCAGTCCGTGGTGATGTATACGAATACGTATACACACGAATATTTATTATGTGTTGTTTAGGGTTATTGATGGTAATAATGATATTTTGATGATAAGAATATATTGGTTTAGTATAGTGCGAACCCTAGAGTAGTGGTTGCACTCACACATACATTTACACACATACTTGCATTCATTCTTTCATTTATTAGAGTGCATATGATGGTGCGTATATCTACACATGGGTATGGGACTATGTGTTTATATACGGGATTGGAGGATGATACGTGGTTTGAGATGATACTTGATGTGAGGCCGTGAGATCGGCGATGTGACATAGTTTGCCTTTGAGGTGCGATATGATAGTTTTAGCGGGCCTTTGGACATGTGCTTTACCCGCATTCATATTTTATAGATGGTGTCGATTTGTACTAGACTTACAGTAGTACCCCAGATTGTGTGATCTGATGATAAGTGATACCTGATATGTGATGAGATAGTGTGATATTGACCCCTACCCAGCTATTGGGATGCCGTACGACGATTTACCGTACGAGCCGATATTGATGATAGATCCGCACTCATGACTCGAGGATATCATACGATATGTTATTGAGGCGAGATCACCGACTATCATATCTATATTTATATATTGACTCAGATTAGGTGGTTTCATACCCCTCATGTCTAGATTATTTAGTAGACATTAGACTAGACCGAGTCATACCTATTTCAAAACTAACGAATCGGGGATATTTTAAAGATAAGCAGAAGGGTTATACGGATATTTTCAAATGATGCATCTTTTCTTAAAACACCGTAGCCCTTACTTACCAAAAGCCCTGATTCTTCTTATTTCAAAAGGCAAGGTTGCATGACATATCTATTGGGGCAGGTTCTGTACTTTTGCGTTGATCATTCGTTTCCGCATGTTCCTGCTATTTGCATTGCATCGCTTGTATTGTTGTGACATTCAGTCATGCTGCTAGGACACCAGCACCATTATCGATGATGTATATGTTCCACGTACACTTGTTGCCAGCTCACACACTCATCATCGATAATTGCCATGTCACTACACTATAGTACTATTGCATTCATGATATGATTCTGGCATGGCATATTGTACACTTATACCTGTACACATATATAGATGATTCTAGCTTGATTGGGGATTTGGGAACCGCAAGATACTCTTTAAAAACATATTCCTTTTAAAAGAGCGGTCTCCCTCGACATGTGCACATTATTATTCCATGTTGCATGACTTACTGATATGCTTGCATTACTGTTACATGCCGCATACATCATGCTTTGACTGTACGCATTGAGATATGTTGTTTCTATGATATTTCTGGATTTGGGAACCGAGGGTATTTCAAAAGAGAATATGTCATTTCTTTAAAAACCCGGTTACCCTTGATATGATATTTCAGTGCGTCCACCATGTGTTTTCTCGGTGCTGAGAGCGCTATGTGTAACCCGAATCGAGGCGTGGATGAGCCGATTGCGGGTACATGGTGGACCCGGTATGGTTCCCCTCGGCAAGATGATCGATGAGCTTTGCCGATTGAGCCTGGAGGCGGGCGAGTACCTACCGGTGATTTGTTGGACCTGGCGGTTATCCGGAGGATACCGACCAGAGTCGACAGATGTTTTGGGCATACTGCCGGGGCCGAGGGCCGATACCGCAGACAGAGCCCGCGGGCCGATCCGGACTGACGGAGCCCGATATATGAGGATTTACGTGCCGATGCTGGGCACAGTTTTCATGATGTTTTCGGGTGTCGATGCTGGGCACCCTGGTTCCATGATTTTGATGTGTCGCGAGGGACACGGGTGGTTATATCCTCATATTATTTCCCATGCACATGATTCATGATATTTACATGCATGGTGGTTATTGTCAGTGGGTGACGAGTGGACGGGATCCACGAGTGTGCAGATTTGATTACATTGGTTATACCTCATATTCATGACATGCTATTACCTGAGGCACTAGCACGAGCACTTGGGCCTACACTCATGTATAGAGATTACATTGCCAGTTTAGCATGCTTCAGCTTTATTCATATTGAGGTTTATTTATTATCTGATCGTATTGACCTAGGATAGGTCATGCATTCGATCTCTGCTTGTAGATATTTTCTATTCACGAGTTGGCAACTCACCCCCGTTGTGCCCCAGTTCTTGCAGGTTTTTGCCGTACAGATTCCATAGCGGCATTTCTGGCACACTGCTTCCTATGGGTGACTTGCTTGGTTAGGTGGGTTCTTTGTATCAGAACCGCCATTGTTCATGTATTTTTATTGTATCTAGAATTGTCCATCAACCAAAACTTGTAGTTTGTTTCAGACTTAGAAATCAGTGTTGTATTGTTTCGACCTTAGAGTCGCGCTTGTAGTATTGCGGTTTTCTGGCTGTTTTTGAGTTTCTTTTCAGTTTTGATCCTCGCCCCTTGGCGTTGTATATTATTATTGCTTGCGTGGTTGTGACCTTCGATTGACGAAGAGCTAGCTCCCGCTTGGGGATGCCTTTTATCATGTCATATATATTTTTCTTGTTGTACCCCGTTCGGGGCCAGTTTTTACAAAGGAAACTCTGCCGAAATTTTCAGGAAAAATTACACATTTTAAAAAAATGCATATTCGGCTTAGTTATTTAAAAACTTTGATCTCCAAACATGATTTCCTTACTTTTCAAAAACAGTTTTTCCTTATTTACTCTTTAAATGGTTTTAGATTGCTGGGCTTTTGGCTTACTTGGATCAGATGGGGTCCTATAGACTTCATATGGTTCAAGGGCCAGTCACGTGCTCTTTCGGGTCGTGACAAAGTGACTGTAGGAGAACCCCATCGCCGAAAGCATCCGTTCGGGTGCTCGTGGCAGCGGTGTTCCGCCTTAGTGCACTTCGTCGACGGCATCTAGAGGTGCGGCCGTCTATTAAAGTTTGCGACGAGCATTCGATCAGGACGTCGGGAATCTTGTTGAATTCTACAACTTGACATTGAAAAGAGTTTTCGATAAATGAGACTAAAATGCGGGGTTTATAATTGTTAGGTATGCGATGTCTAAGGAATTCATTTGGTTAGGCATGTGATGTCTAAAGAGGTTGCGGATTCCAACTGTTGTAGTTTTACACTTTCTTTTCTGTGACTGTAAGCGTAGTATGTGGTGTATCGCCGGCTTCGTTGCTATACATCAACGACAATCGGGATACGCATACTTGTTGTTGGAGATAGTGCCCTCAGAGTCAATTATTGGATCACAGGTACGTGATTGCAATGATTGAGGGAGGACCTATCCCGGTAGGACAGTCTTACTCGAGATGATAGTATGCTATCTGGTTTACCTTTATCATCGTGTACTGTTTTAAGTGACCTGACACGTCGCTATTACACGTTGATAGAGCCCCTAGGATTCTTGCTTGACCACCAGCAGTATGAGGGCGATCATATAAGTGGGAGCTGGGGGTCTATAAGCATATCCTTAAAAAGGTCCCTAGTCGTGAGAGTTTCGAGACAGGGCATCGATTCTCCATAGTAGACTAGTGTATACAGTCGAGACCCCGACGAGGGCCGGTGGCCGGTCTCACAAGCCACTGGTGTCAGTTGGATCACCTAAGATGTATACAGGTGCTCATTGGGTTATGAGTACACCGGACAGGACTCGCCGGGAACATGCTAGTTGGTCATATACCAGACGTCAGATGGCAGTTCCCTGGTGACATGTGTGCAGGTTAGTTCATCGACCTGGGGATCGTCATTTGTCTCATGTGAGTTCCCACTGTACTTTGATTACTACCCTACCACGGCTCAAAGGAGTCGTGCAAACAGGTTTTAGTTGGGTACAGTCCCGAGCCACATGGAGGCAGTGAGCGTATCTTCAGGGGTTCGTCTCTCCCGGTATTGGGGGTGAGGTCGTGCTGTGTCTAGGAGAGCCATTACACGAAGCCCTCGGCCGAGGCAAGGAGATTTACTGGTAGGTATTCCAGTAGTATCTCAGGGTGTTCTGGGCAACACTCCGACACGACTTGTACCGCTTTTGGGGGTCTGACTTTTACCAACCCCCTAGGCCCGCCATGCGATGCTCATAGACGAACGGACCGGACTGTACGGATATTGTCACTGACAGGCTCAGTAGGGAGTCAGGCTGAGTTCGCTCACAGACGTCCCTTTTGGTCAATATCTGGTAGCCCGTTATGTATTGGCTTATACCTCTAACGTGCTAGTGGTTAAATCCACAACCAAGGTGTTGATGAGTCTTTAGAGTCCCCCACATTTCAGTTACTCAGCTTTCGGGCGAAAGGTTGTAGAGGCCGTATGGAGATATGGCAAGGTCCGATCAGATACGTGCGGTATTGCACGGATCAGGATCGGACAGTTTGTACTATAGGCCGTATGGTTATATGGAAGGGTTCGATCAGATATGTGCGGTATTGCACGGATCAGGATCGAACAGATATTACTAGCCGGCTTTGGTTTAAGCCGGATCCTAGTATAGTACAGTGTAGACTTTGTCTCATTGCATTTGTATTTCGGTCGAAATACAGATGCGGGTGTGTATGCACAGTATCGGGGTTTTCCTGTAATTTATTACGGGACCAGTTTTCTGGAGTTGCCAGTTTGCTTTCCGTTTCGGCCAATTTCCTTTGTATCGATCATTGGCCGAAGTTTGGTGGAGGAGGGCTTATTTGCATTGTTGCAAATAAGTGTTTATGGAGGGGGTCTTTGCATATTCTTGAGTCATGATGGTTGCACCATTCCTTGACCTTGACTTCTTGACTTCTCCATCATGGCTTGACTTTCATATGACATGGTTTTCATGATGATTGTGGTGGAGTGAGGTTCTCTTTTGGTGATCATTTCTTTGCATGATTTGGTTGTTGAGTGTTGGTGTTTCTTTGTGATCATTATTCCTTATGATAACCATTCCTCTCTCTCTCTCTTGCATGATTGATATGGTCACCTCCCCCTTGACTTTTCCCTCTCTCTTTGATATACATGGGCCGGCCATCCCTTGTGGGGGGTGGATTGATTTTTGGTGTGGCATATTTGGTTCTCTTCATGCTCCAAAAATCACACAACAAGACTCTCCAAAATTCCAAGTTCTTTTCCTCCACTAAAAAGGCAATTCCACAAACCCAAAGTGAGACATGGTTCTTCACACATTCTACAGCAAATCTTGGGCACGTCGACTAGCCGGCTTCGTGCCCGAGTTGCCTCGGCATTGAGGTGGGAGCCCGTAAAAGAAGTAGGAGATGTGGTGCACTTCCGGCGACGAGGAGGAGACGGGACATTCCGCAGGAGATCGGGACGATGACGAGAAGACCGGAGGACTCGGATCTGTCGGTATACTTCTCTTCCCTATCTTGTAGTTAGCTTAGACTTGTTAATGGTTCGATCCGGGTGTTTAGTGCGCGGTGGTGCCGGTTTGCTAAGTCCGCAAAATTTAAGTTTATCACCGCTTCCGCATTTGGCCGTCGGATTGACGGCCGGGGCGCCGCCGTGCACTTACAGTGGTATCAGAGCCTCGCCATTAACTTAGTCTAGCTTGGTTTAATGTGTTTGCATTTCCGATCGATCAAAAAGTTCCAAAACCATGTTTTTCATTGTGACAGTTTTCTGTTGGAATTTTTTAGTCTCCAAAAATTTTTCAGGTTGTATAAAATTGATTTACTGGAGATTACAAGGATACTGTAAAAATTCGACAGGTGCAGTCGATAGTGCAGGCGCGGAACCGCGGCCAAAACCCCCTTTGGGCCGCGTTTCCGCCGCGCACTGTTGAGATCTCTGCGCCCAATTTCTACAGTGTCTTTGTGGGCTTAAAATATGGGTTTTGGAATATTAATATTGGGCCAATTATTTCTGTGAGTACTACAGTTTTGCTTGGGGGCCCACTTGTTAATTTTTTGATCGATCGGATATTTTAAACACATTTTTCACAGTATTTACATTATATCTGCGACCGTGAATGTCACTTGATCGGTAAATCCGGTCTAACTGCTATAGCCCGGTTAGACGGATTTGCGAACGTGACTTTCACGTTGATGTTCTGGTTTTGCTGTGATGTTGCGGATCGGTCGTGGGGGATAGCCTGGATGCAATGCTAGTACAGTTGTGGTTGTATTATGTACATTTGATATTGCGGGGCGAGCGTCCGACTTGTGGACTGCCGTCACTGCCAGTTTGTATTATTATTTTGGGGCACGACCTGGTTGCGGTCGATGTACCCGTTGTATGTATATTTTATTTTCTGTACTAGGATTACCCCGCGGAGGGGTGCATGGATAGCCGGGTTCTAGAGGGCAACAAGCCCGCATCTCATGGCATTGAGACGGAGGGGGCATCACTCTAGGATTGGCAGGCTATTCGCCGCACTCGTAGGGGGTACAGGTTGACCCAGGAGGGGTGCCCAAGTTACCGGATTCCGTGAAGTGCTGGGTGGTCCATTCACGGCGATGAAGGGGGCTGCCTCGCTTCAGGTTTTGGCGGGTAACTTGCCGCGCCCGTAGGGGTCTAGGTTTTCATTGCACAGGCTATCCACACGACCAGGGGAACGTCGGGTTTCAGCAGTGGCTCTGTGAAACCCGGGGATCCCAGATATCTGTATTGTTTCTGTGATGCTGTTCATTCTCTGTGATGTTGCATTTTATTCACGCCTTGAGCGAAATATAATATATTGGTATATATATTAGTAGATGTTGTATATGTTTTACATCCGCGCTAGTCCAGTCCCCGCTCTGTCGTTAGTTAGCTAACCTAACGAGTAATGACGGGACCCAGTGGCGAATGCGGATGGCATATACGTACATCAGTATATTTTCGTTCTTTTTGGTGTGATCAATTGATGGGACTGCGTTGATTCGGATCAATGCAAGTTAAAAACAAACCTAATTTGATGTTGTTGGAACACTTTTCAAAAAGCTGTTATTGCAAGGACGTTCACTTTTGTTTTGCATCGAGGTATTCAGTTGGAATATCCTGCTCCTCAGTCGACGAGGCAAGGGCCGAGATCCCTTCACCGGGAGTGACCCCTTGGACAAAAAGTTTGCGTCAGGGCATTAACTTCACTATAGCCGATTACTTTTGCTTTGCACCGTGGTATTCATTTGGAATATCCTGCACCCCATTCTACGGGGAAAGAGCCGAGATCCCTTCACCGGAAGTGACCTCTTTAGCAACGGTTTTCGTCACTATATTTTCAAAAAGCTATCAGTTCCTTCAACGATATCAAGTTCTTTACGTTAAAGGTTTTCGCCAGAAACCATTCGTAGCCCTCCGTCGTTTCATATGGGTGGTCAATAGTATTCAAGCTGTGTATGTTGGCCAAAGTCAAGGCACAGTGATTGGTAGCTATTGGGTATTCATATGCAGCATAGATAGATGCGTTGGTTTGGGACAGTCGTACTGCCATTTTGGCCGAAGTCAAGGGTAGGTACGGGTGGATTCAAATTAACCTGGAGAATGATGGGTAGAACTTGACATGTGACTTATGATATGTTGGCCAAAGTCAAGGTCATAAGAGCATGGGGCAGAAATCACATCGGGAGTTTCAAAAGAACTGAAACTTGCCAGATATGCGCATACCTTCTGGAGTGTGACACCGTGAGCGGATTCCGTCACGTTGTCATGCGATGAGAGTTGGATCCCGATTCCCACTGATGAGTTAGTTTACTCCTCGGGTGACCCCGACTAATTCTTCTTTCAGGTTTGGAGGAGAATTTGAGGTACAGTGGGAGGATTCCAGATTAGATAAATTGGTAACCATTCTGATCTAGGTTAGAGTGCACGCTGAGTGTTTCTTTTCTCTCTCTCTTTGGCAGCGACCATTGACCCGACCCTAAGACTATGACTCAGTGACCAAATTAACCGAACCTTCTTGACACCGGCTTTTGGATTGTCAGAGTTGCAGACCTCATTGCCACTCCTACTTTTACCCTTTTCTCCAGGACACCCCGTATTACTACGAACGTCCACTTCCATTGGACAAAACCATCGTATGGTTAGATACGAACTCGAAGGAATTTATTCGAGGATGGTTTCAGGTTCTGGAGAAAACGGATAGGATTATTCAGTTGTCTTTTCCTTTTACCTTCTCTCAAGTTGTGAGTACTCCTTGGTTTAGGAGATAGTACACCTATTACGCAAATTGGATAGTCTTCTTCCAAACCTTAGGCTGGTGCCGACCGGTAGGGAATGAAGAAAACCAATTGGCCTAACGATGGTGTACTGAAGGTATTAAGTTCAGACAAAGCAAGGGATTAGTAAGAGGGCAAAGTAAATTGCAACAGATATTCACGACCAAACCAAATATTTCGTTACCACTCCCACATCACCTTTGTATTTCTCCAGGACACTCCGTATCACTACGAAGATCCACAGTTTATTTGGATACTCCATCGTATGGTTATATACGAACTCGAAAGGAACTTGTTCCAGTTCGGGGATGGATTCTGGTCCAGGAGAAATAGGAATAAGGTTTATTCGGTTGTCTTTTATCTTCACCTTCTCTCATTGCGAGTGTTCCTAGGATTGGGACAGTACACCCATTATGCTTATTGGATAGTCTTCTTCCAAACCATAGGCTGGTGCCGTACGGTAGGGAAGGAAGAAAACCATTTGGCCTAAAGGGGTGTGCAGAAGGTAAAGACTAAAGACATATGAAGGGATTTGGAGAGGTGGAAAAGAACTATACGGTTACAGTCGTGAATCTGGAAGAGGCATTACTAGGAATACCAGGATACCCCATCGAAACATTTCAATGTTTCAGTCTCACTGTGTACTGTTAAAGGAAAACTGATTTCCCAATTAGATACTTACTCCAGGGTATGTATTTACCAGGTACGATTCTCACATCTGTATGGTTTTACAGATGATGAGTGGGAGTAAGTTATTGGGAATTGGGTGATTATCCTCATTATATCGGGATTCGTTGTAATCGGTGATATTTGAGGAAATCACCTGGGCTGTTTGCCGGTTGGCAAATATTTGGTTTTGAATATCCGCTGTTATGCACCAATTTCAAATCGATATATCTGTACGTCTATTTTCATAGAGTGAGATATACCCTTTTGAAATTATGTCTGCGACATTTACCTATATCAGTGGATGGTTAGGTAAGGAGCATTAAACAGCGGTGTAATTCTTCTTAACCATAAGTACAGTTTTCAGCCTACGACACACAGTGAATGAGTTATCAGACTCAAGGGACTTATACAGAGTATTGTATGTTGTCCACGGTCCATCAGGACAGAGGGGTTGGTCCTCGTACTATATTCGGTTTACTTATGACTTCTCTAGTTTTTAGACAAGTGTTTCGTGGAAACACAGGGTCCGAAATTTGAGAAGTTATAGGTATTTGAATAGAGTAGAGAACCAGGTGTAGCAAGTATCGGGATTCTTCAAAGAGATCGAAGATGTAGATACTTGTGTATGGTATTAAGTTGATAGTAATGATTAAGAGAACTTGCTTCTTTTTCAGGTTACTCATAATTGGAAGCATTCCTAAGTTGAGTAACGCTGATCGGCCTCCTTCCATTTAGTTGACATGCACTGGAGACAGTTGCATGATTTGAATCTGGTTCAATTAAATCAGTGCCTCTGGTCCTATATGGGATATAGAACAGTTCATATCTTAACGATGTTGAGGTACGGGGAGTTGTCCGGCTTATGCTTAAAACCAGACACTGGACAACTCAAGGCACGTTTCTGTAATGGCTGTTTGTGGGTTGACCCAGGCTATGACGCGGGTTGACTTTCTACCATCTGGATGAACAATAGCAATATTGTTCTAGACTCGCCACAGTTTTAATAAAAATGGATTTTTTCAGAAAACAGTAGTGGGAGTATGGTAGAACTGGAAGTGATTCCAGAACCACAAACGATTACAGAAGATTTGATAAGGAACCTAAAGATTCAATCTGGTTTGACATTCCATTGGCCACTCCGCAGATAAGGTGGGTAACTTCAGGCACCCGAGAGGTACTACGGTAGCCTCAAGGACGGTGACAGGGAAGTTCTTGTTTACCCACACTTACCATTGCTGTTGTTCCAGACTGTGAGACCCGGCAGGAGGATGAGTATAGCGTCATTCTAAACTTGCTTTAGAAGTGTACGTCTATATGACTCTGCCAGAGGGTTGTCGTAGTCAGTGGGAGCAACGAAAGCATTGGTGGACATGTAGCTTATGTCTATTTATAGACTGAAGCACCAGTAGCGGAGATAGATCATCTATTTCTGACATGACAGTCATGGGTTTGACTTCATCAGAATAGGGGATGGATCTGTTGAGAAGGTAGTAGGGTGTGATGTCATGGTATTTGGATGACATACACAGAGTAGGAAAGGAAACTCCTATACTACAATCGGTTACACTTTGGTCGTCACACAGTGGTTTCTCCACAAAGGAAATGGATTTTACATCAGACATACTGGTTACTAGATCTATGGTTTTAGATCTAGATTTAGGTGGTTTCCCAATCAGGGTACTTGACAGCATTCTAAGAGTATTTAGGATGGACGACTCCTGGCACGGTTGCGTACCTGCAGGTGATGGAGTCACCATCTCTAAAGGTGTCTTACAGACTAAAGGGGAGAGGGATGTGCATGATTGGCAGATCACTTGCTCAGGCAATTGAGTCAATCATGAGATGTCAAGTACCACACCAGATATTGTTCTTGCACTAGATGCAATAAGTTGATATTGATCCAATCCTGGAGAAACAGTCGGAAGCAGTTTTAGAACATAAGTGGATGTTCTAGGGATATGATAACGACAGCCTCATTCGGGAGACAGTTATCATTCCAGGCTTCCAAGGTGACCCGGACGACAGGGAGGTTGTCAGAGTTATAGTTTTTCCTTCTGACGAGGGGCAGTATTTTGGACAGGTAGTCCAAGGCAATACTTAGGGAGGCATGGCGCAGGATACTGATTAAGTTCAGTTGACGATACAGTCTAAGAAGTTTGGATTTGGAGTTCATTTATGAGCTATGTCCCATCAGACATCCAGACACGTTCTAACACAGGTATTGCTCATTTCGGGAGATGGCTTTCTCCGCGAACTTGAGATATAGAGAGACATAGAAAGGGACAACAAAGCGGATCCACTCACTGAGGCTATTCCTCGAACGCAATAGTTTCGCAAACGAGCTTTGTGAGACTGACTAGTAGAGGAGTTGGGTGTTCGGTATCACACGGGCTGTGAGTATGCGACATCGCAATAATTAGCCTTGAGTGCAAGTGGGAGATTGTTGGAGATAGTGCCCTCAGAGTCAATTATTGGATCACAGGTACGTGATTGCAATGATTGAGGGAGGACCTATCCCGGTAGGACAGTCTTACTCGAGATGATAGTATGCTATCTGGTTTACCTTTATCATCGTGTACTGTTTTAAGTGACCTGACACGTCGCTATTACACGTTGATAGAGCCCCTAGGATTCTTGCTTGACCACCAGCAGTATGAGGGCGATCATATAAGTGGGAGCTGGGGGTCTATAACCATATCCTTAAAAAGGTCCCTAGTCGTGAGAGTTTTGAGACAGGGCATCGATTCTCCATAGTAGACTAGTGTATACAGTCGAGACCCCGACGAGGGGCGGTGGCCGGTCTCACAAGCCACTGGTGTCAGTTGGATCACCTAAGATGTATACAAGTGCTCATTGGGTTATGAGTACACCGGACAGGACTCGCCGGGAACATGCTAGTTGGTCATATACCAGACGTCAGATGGCAGTTCCCTGGTGACATGTGTGCAGGTTAGTTCATCGACCTGGGGATCGTCATTTGTCTCGTGTGAGTTCCCACTGTACTTTGATTACTACCCTACCACGGCTCAAAGGAGTCATGCAAACAGGTTTTAGTTGGGTACAGTCCCGAGCCACATGGAGGCAGTGAGCGTATCTTCAGGGGTTCGTCTCTCCCGGTATTGGGGGTGAGGTCGTGCTGTGTCTAGGAGAGCCATTACACGAAGCCCTCGGCCGAGGCAAGGAGATTTACTGGTAGGTATTCCAGTAGTATCTCAGGGTGTTCTGGGCTACACTCCGACATAACTTGTACCGCTTTTGGGGGTCTGACTTTTACCAACCCCCTAGGCCCGCCATGCGATGCTCATAGACGAACGGACCGGACTGTACGGATATTGTCACTGACAGGCTCAGTAGGGAGTCAGGCTGAGTTCGCTCACAGACGTCCCTTTTGGTCAATACCTGGTAGCCCGTTATGTATTGGCTTATACCTCTAACGTGCTAGTGGTTAAATCCACAACCAAGGTGTTGATGAGTCTTTAGAGTCCCCCACATTTCAGTTACTCAGCTTTCGGGCGAAAGGTTGTAGAGGCCGTATGGAGATATGGCAAGGTCCGATCAGATACGTGCGGTATTGCACGGATCAGGATCGGACAGTTTGTACTATAGGCCGTATGGTTATATGGCAGGGTTCGATCAGATATGTGCGGTATTGCACGGATCAGGATCGAACAGATATTACTAGCCGGCTTTGGTTTAAGCCGGATCCTAGTATAGTACAGTGTAGACTTTGTCTCATTGCATTTGTATTTCGGTCGAAATACAGATGCGGGTGTGTATGCACAGTATCGGGGTTTTCCTGTAATTTATTACGGGACCAGTTTTCTGGAGTTGCCAGTTTGCTTTCCGTTTCGGCCAATTTCCTTTGTATCGATCATTGGCCGAAGTTTGGTGGAGGAGGGCTTATTTGCATTGTTGCAAATAAGTGTTTATGGAGGGGGTCTTTGCATATTCTTGAGTCATGATGGTTGCACCATTCCTTGACTTTGACTTCTTGACTTCTCCATCATGGCTTGACTTTCATATGACATGGTTTTCATGATGATTGTGGTGGAGTGAGGTTCTCTTTTGGTGATCATTTCTTTGCATGATTTGGTTGTTGAGTGTTGGTGTTTCTTTGTGATCATTATTCCTTATGATAACCATTCCTCTCTCTCTCTCTTGCATGATTGATATGGTCACCTCCCCCTTGACTTTTCCCTCTCTCTTTGATATACATGGGCCGGCCATCCCTTGTGGGGGGTGGATTGATTTTTGGTGTGGCATATTTGGTTCTCTTCATGCTCCAAAAATCACACAACAAGACTCTCCAAAATTCCAAGTTCTTTTCCTCAACTAAAAAGGCAATTCCACAAACCCAAAGTGAGACATGGTTCTTCACACATTCTACAGCAAATCTCGGGCACGTCGAGTAGCCGGCTTCGTGCCCGAGTTGCCTCGGCATTGAGGTGGGAGCCCGTAAAAGAAGTAGGCGATGTGGTGCACTTCCGGCGACGAGGAGGAGACGGGACATTCCGCAGGAGATCGGGACGATGACGAGAAGACCGGAGGACTCGGATCTGTCGGTATACTTCTCTTCCCTATCTTGTAGTTAGCTTAGACTTGTTAATGGTTCGATCCGGGTGTTTAGTGCGCGGTGGTGCCGGTTTGCTAAGTCCGCAAAATTTAAGTTTATCACCGCTTCCGCATTTGGCCGTCGGATTGACGGCCGGGGCGCCGCCGTGCACTTACACTTGTTTACGTTGATGATATGAGATATTATGTGTTGCTGTGATATGTTGTATTGGATCGTCGTGTTTGAATAGCCGGGGGTTTTATGTGAGATGAGAGTTTTTTCTTTTTCATTCATGTAAAATTCATTTGTATGTAATATTCTTTTATTGGGGCACTTCCAAGTAGCGGAAGATGTCACCGTTGTATATTATTTACTTTTCCGCATTAGGTAGACCCAAGGCGGGGAGCACAAGTAACCGGGTTCTAGGGTCCAGTGGGAGACCATCTCGAGGAGTTGAGACCGGGTCTCCTAACCCTAGAATTGGCAGTGTTACTTGCAGCTCTCGTAGGGGTCTAGGAATGTGGGTTTGGCTATTCATCGCGACCGTGGAATCCGTGTTTTATACAGGCTCGTATTGAAAACACGGACGTCCTAGTATATCCAATATTTCATATATGTTCTTCTGCTGCAATGTTCTGTGATGAGATCACATTACTGCCTGAGACGAATGTTTATATTTTATATATATGAGTTGTATGTTATATTGCAGATTTCGTTTCAAAAGAGATGCTTGTGAAGCATAATAAAATGGGACTTCATTAATGAGATTAATGAAATAAAAGAAACCTAAGATGTTGTAGAAACTTGTTTATAAAAACTGGTAGCTCTAGTTCTTGCTTTGCATAGCGGTGTTCCTTGTAGAACATCCAGCACCTTATTCGATAAGGAAAGGACCGAGATACCTTCACCGGGAGTGACTCCTTTAGCAATAACTAGCAGATGCTATAAACTCGGTTTGTCTTTTGATTGCTTCTATAGTTCTTGCTTTGCATAATGATATATATGATATATCCCGCACCTCATTCGACGAGGAAAGGGCCGACGATCCCTTCACCGGGAGTGACCCCTTTAGCAAAACTAGAAAAGCCTCAAAAACACTCCATTTAAAATCACTCGATTCTACGACGATATCAAGTTCATTACGCAATAGGTTTTCTTAAAAACCTGTCGTAAACCTCCGTCATTTTAGGAAGTAGAGTACTTAGTATTCGTGCTGTGTTTGTTGAACATAGTTAAGGCACAGTGTACGGTAGCTAAGTGATGTCTTCCTATATAGCATATGATGCGATTAGTTAGGACAGTCATATGACTTTGTTGACCTTAGTTAAGGGTCATGTGGGTGGGTCTAATTAATTATGAAATGACGGGTAGAACTTGACTAGTGCTTATGATTTGTTGACCATAGTTATGGTCATAAGTCACTAGGGGTAAAATATTATTGGGAATTTCAAGTGTTGAAATTTGCAATGAGATTGCATACCTTCTATGAGATAGATGGATCCCGATAGCCGCTGCGAGTAAGAGTTACTCCTGGGAGAGTTTTTCACATTACAATTAGCCGATCAAGTAGGTGTCTAGAAAAGTGTTAACGGGGTTACGCCTCTGGGAAAACGAGGTTTACATTAATTAGGTTCGTGCGAAAGCACGGGGGACCTCCCTCAAAGTACCGACACTGGCCTGGCTGAAAGATTGGCAAACTTGTAGCATGTAATTAATCCCGGCTAGTCTTTCCTTTTAAGGTTTGAAGAAAGATTTGATGAAAACAGCGGGAGACATCCTGATTAGATATATTAGATAACCAATCTAATCTTGCAAGAGCATACGCTGAGTGTTTTCTTCTCTCTCTCTCCAGGTAGCGACCATATCACGCCTTAATCAAAATAATAATACGGATATATTGACCGAACCCGCTTGTTATACTGAGCTGGGGAACGTTGGTCCCGCTCCAACTTATAATTGTTATAAGACAGAGCAGGAAATTGGGGAATACCAGATTTCCCGTGCCGCCCAAACGAAGAAAATGCATGCTGATGCATCATCTTCGGGTGTGTTAATTACACAGAACTGTTTCTCAGTATCCTTTACATCCTGGGTATGTGATACCGGATCAGGATCCCGCATATGTAATCTGTTACATGGGCTATAGATAGGTAGAGAACTGAGAACGGGTGATAAGTTTCATGAGACAGAAAACGGTGCAAGTGTTGCAGCCAAGTCTGTTGGTCACTGTCACCCTGTATTACCGGAATACATTGATTCTGAAAAATGTTATTAGATACCGAACCTGATATACAAAATCATATCAGTCTCTTTATTAGTAAAGAAAGGATATAATTTTGTATTGTTGGATAATGTTTTGAACATTTCCTATATCAAGAGTTGATCGGTTCAGGCACGTTATCTAAAAGCATTGACGTTCTAAATCAAACCACAGTTCTTAGTATACAGAACACACACAAGAGGAAGAGTTCAGAAATGAACGAATCCTTCTTGAGGCATTGTAGACTAGGTCATATCAATGCGACCTGGCTAGCTAAGTTACATTTAGATGCATATTTAAATCTATTTGAATTTACATCTTGTGAAACTTGCCGGTCATGTCACAAAGATAAGATGACTATAGCTCTGTTTATTGGAAACAGAGAAAGAGTTAGTGAACTCTTGGGATTGATACATGCTGATGTATGAAGGTCCCCTGTCTACACATGCCAAGATCGGTTCTTTTTACTTCATTACGTTCTCTGATAATCTCTCAAGATTCAGACATGTGTTCCTGTTGAAACACAAGTCCGAACCTTTTGAGATATTCACAAAATATAAGTTAGAAGTAGAGAACCAAAATACGGGTATAAGTATTATGTCCTTTGATGAGATCAAGGAGGAGAATACTTGAGCACGGAATTCCTGGACTATTCTAAAGGAGAATGAGATTCTCTCTCAGCATTACTCCTTCGTATACACCACAGCACGTCGGTGTATCGGGGCGGAGCAATAGCACCCTATGTGATATGGTGTGCTCTATGATGAGTACTACCGAGTTTCCTATTTCCTTTTGGGTGTTATGCGCTTGAGAATCTGCATACCTATTGAATAGGGTTCAAATCAAATCAGTTGCCTACCACTTCATATGTGATATGGAAAGGGAAGAGCCCATATCTTAAGCTTGTTAAGATTTGGGGTTGTCCGGCTTATGTCTAAAAGCAAAATCCGGACAAGCTCGAGGCAAGGTCTGTTATGTACAACTGGAAATGTTCCAGCTATACAAACTGCAGCTGATGATTTGGTAGAACCAAGGGATTCAATAGTTTCCAACGAACCTCAGCCTCTCCGCCGATCTAGTAGGGTTCCTCACCCACCTGAGAGATACTTCGGTTTCTCTATGACAGTGGGAGCGAGGATTGCAACATGAGATGATGACCCAACTAGTTTCGAGCTGGCCATCAGGAGTGAGACTCTGTAAGAATGGCTGGATGCTTATCGATCTGAGATGGAATCCTTATACACCAACAAAGTATGGACTTTGGTTGCTTTATCTGAAGGGTTAAATCCCCATCAGGAGCAAGTATATCTTGAGAAGCTTACTTGGTGTACATGGAAAAGTTGAGACTTTCAAAGCTAGACTTGTTAATGGTTTACATCATAGACCAGGTATGGATTATGTTGAAACCTTTTCTAAGGATCTATGCTTAAGTCCATCCAGATCCTACTTGCCACGGCTACATACCATGACTACGATATCTGGTGGTTGGGTGTCATGACTGCTTTTCTAAATGATGATTTAGAAGATAGCGTCTATAAGTACACAGCCAGAGGGCTTCGTAGACAGTGGGAGCAGCGGAAACGTGTGCAAGATGTTTTATATGATAAAACAGGCATCGCGGAGTTGGAACATCTGTTTTGATATGGTAGTCAAAGAGTTTGACTTCATCAAAATGGTAGATGAACCTTGTATATACGAAAAGGTAGTAGAGAATATGGTTGTGATCCTCGTAGAGTACGTGGATGACATACTCTTGATAGGGAAGGAGTTTCCTATGCTACGCTCGGTCAATCTCCGCTTATCACAAGGATTCTCCATATAGGATCAAAATGATACCTCCTAAATCCTGAGTTTTTGGATCTATGAGATAGATCTAATTGGATGTTAGGAAACTCACTAGTTGTAGTGAGATGGTATCAATCGATCCTGGGGAGAATCACTAGAAAGGTTCCAGCCTGATAAGGACGACTAAATGTCAGACGCAGGCATTGTCTTTACCCTCAGTGGAGGGACGGTATGTTGGAAGAGTTCCAAGCTAGATACCGTGACTTACTAGACGATTAAAGGCAAGACACATTGTTACCAAGGATGCTACCAAAGAGGCAGTCTGGATATATATAAGTTCATGAGATGAACTTCGTTCCTACCATTGTGTGTCAATGGAGTTGTGGCTTTAGCCAAGGAACTACCGTCCCATCAGAAATCCAGATATAATTCTTAGGCAGTATCACCTGATCATGGAGATGATTGATCTCCAGGGAGATCGAGGTTAGGAGAGCAGACACAGAGGACGACAGCGCGGATCCATTCATAAAGGCCTTTTTCCCAGTAGAGACTTTTATGGGATGGTTGAGTATGAGATACTTCAACCGCAGCTAATTGTTGGGTATGCGATACCATAACAGATGGCCCTAGTGCAAGTGGGAGATTGTTAGTTATATGTATGCCCTAGAGGCCATTACTATACATACGATGTATATTGTAGTGGATGCTAGGACATATATAGGGAGGACTTTCATGCTCGACATGATAGTATGCTATCTGGTTGTACTTTATCTTAACATGTACTCTGATTGTCTCTATGTTACATGTTGATAAAGCCCTTAGGATATGTACTCGACTACTGGGACTATGATGAGATCATACTAGTGGGGCCACGGTAGTCGACGAGTACATCCTATAACTGTTCCTAGTCGAGGGTGTATCGAGACAGGGCATCGATACACCAGAGTAGACTAGCGTATACGCATCTTGACCCATATGATGGGCGATGGATGATCCCATATCCATCGGTGTTTGACATCAAGGGTGGTGTACGGGTGCTCAGTGGAGACTGGGTACACTGGACGGACTCGCCGAGAACTCCCAGATGGTATTATACCATACGTCAGATGGTAGTTCTCCGGTGACACTGGTACAGAGTAGTCTGTTGACCCGAGATCATCATAGAGTCTTGTGTGATTCCCACTGTGCTTTGATTTCCATCATACCATGTCCAAGAGGGCATGGAAAAAGGTGGCTTTTGGGTACAGTCCCGAATCACATGGAGGCAATGAGCGATAGGAGGGGATTCGTCTCACCCGGTATAGGGAGTTGATGTTGTGCTGTGTTCGATTGGCTATAACCGGAAATCCCTGGCCAGGGTTGCTGAGATTTACTGGTAAGTGTTATCAGTAGTTTCTCGAACTGTTATAGACCTCATATCGACACGACTTATCGAGCTACTGGGGTCTGACGTTTACCACCCCTAGGCGAGATATGCGACATATCAGACGACGAGACCGGACTGTACGGGAGTGTTACTCTATGGATTCACAGGAGAATGTACAGGCTTACTTATTGATCTTCTGAGCGCTCAATACCTGGGTAGCTGTTACGTTTAGCTGACCGATTGCAGCTTGTGGGTGTTTGATATGATCATCACCTACTGCCGGCGTATTGACGATTCTTTAGAGTCCTACACAGAGGTTTCTTGGCTCAGGCAAAACGGAGTAGGAGCACATATGTGATATGTGCGGGACCGAGGATAATGCGATATGTGATACCGTATTATATTCTCGCGATATTTGATATCAGCCGGGTCATCGGATCAAGTGTTGATTCGATGAATCGGTACGGATAAATATTAGTCGGTTATATGCGATATAGCCGGATTGTCGGATCAAGTGTTGATTCGATAATTTAATGTATAATAATATATTTGATATATTAAATTGCATTAACTAATATTTGCTCACTAAAAGATTCTTTTTCTCACTCGGGTAATACATTGATATATATGCGATATATGTTAAATGTATTATTTTATTTTGTTACGATAAATATTATATATGTGATATATAATATTGTAACATGATATGATAACTAATGCAACTTGTTTAGTGAAGTTTAAACATGATTAGGGTTTGGATTAGGGTTAAGCTTTCTAGATGTTTCTAGAAGGTTTTGGTTTTGTTTTGTGAAAGATATTTGTAATTGACTCATGCTTTAACCCAACCCAAACCCTAACCCTAGTTAATTCTCTACATGGGTTTAGTCAACCATGGTTGCATTATTCATCATATTATTCTTTTTCTATTCATCACAAAAGGATTCTATGATTATTGTTCATCTTCTTCCTTCATCTTTCTTCATGAAAAAGCTTACTAGTTTTTCTAAAGTGATGAATAAATATGAGAAAAAGATAAATAAAGAGAGCAAAAATCCTACTTCATCATCCTCATCTTCCCTTGCCATTTAGATGAGGGTGTTCACATCATTTCATGAGTGTTAGCTTGTGTTAACGGAACTTCAAGGTAGATCATCTTAGTATCGAAGATCGGAAGCAAAGGTTGCATCTTTCTCTTCGTGGAACCTCTCGAGAGTCCGGAACCCGATGATCGCAGCGAAGGGACCACAACACGGAGCATATGAAGTGAAGGACCGGATCTAAAAAGGTTGTAATCCCTCTCACTTAGTGTTAAAGTTGTTAACATGCTAGTTTTCGCCTAATCTCTAGTTTAAAGATCCGTATTCGGGTTGTTCGGCACGGCTAATTTTTTAATCGGGCATGGTTGATGCCTCGTAGACCCTTGTGAGCGTGTCCAGCAACCCTACACCCCACACCGCGCTATGGCCCTTGCCCATGAGCCATGGCATGCACCGAGAGCCAAGCAATCACCTCCCTCCTATTATAGTTTAGGAGGGAAACCCCAAGAAATGACCCCGGGGGTCCAAAGTGTCTCTGTGGCCATACAAAATTTTTCCATGGTGCCGGGCACGGTGGGCATGGTGCAGGGCACGGCATGGTGCGTGCTGCACCGTGCCTGGTACGACCTGCACCGTGCCTGGCGCGTGCTGCACCGTGCCCAGCAACGGGCCAATGAGCCAAGAATGAACCGGGCGCCTCCCACCTACTATAGTTTAGGGGGGAAAGCCTTTGAAATGACCCCGGGGGTCCAAAGTGTCTCTGTGGCCATACAAAATTTTTCCATGGTCCCGGGCACGGTGGGCATGGTGCAGGGCACGGCATGGTGCGTGCTGCACCGTGCCTGGTGCGACCTGCACCGTGCCTGGCGCGTGCTGCACCGTGCCCAGCAACGGGCCAATCAGCCAAGAATGAACCGGGTGCCTCCCACCTACTATAGTTTAGGAGGGAACCCCCTAGAAATGACCCCGGGGGTCCAAAGTGTCTCTGTGGCCATACAAAATTTCTCCATGGTGCCGGGCACGGCACGGTGCGGTGCTGCACCGTGCCTGGTGTGTGCTTCACCCTGCCCGGTGCGATGCTGCACCGTGCCCGGTGCGACGTAGCACCGTGCCCGGCCCGGGGCCCACGAGCCAAGACATGCATCCGGCCGCCGCGCGGGCCGGAATTCCCGCCGAACGGAGCCGACAATGAGCCGCCGTGTCAGGCCCGCACGCGCGAGGCGCGAAGGCGAGAATCCGCGTAAATCGCGAAGCGGCGCGGGCGGGCGCGCGCGCGTGTGGGGATTTTTAGGGACATCCCTCGTGACGCGAGCGCCCGCGGGGCAGTCTCGCGCCGTGCCGGCGCCGTGCCACCGACGGATCGGGCCGCCGCTCGGGCCGGAATTCCCGCCGAACGGAGCCGACAATGAGCCGCCGCGTCAGGCCCGCGCGCGCGCGAGGCACTAAGGCGCGAATCCGAGTAAATCGCGACGCGGCGCGGGAGGGCGCGCGCGTGTGCGGATTTTTAGGGACATTCCTCGAGACGCGGGTGCCCGCGGGGCAGTCTCGCGCCGTGCCCCCTACGGATCGGGCCGCCGCGCGGACCGGAATTCCCCCCGAACGGAGCCGACAATGAGCCGCCGTGTCAGGCCCGCACGCGGGCGAGGTGCTAAGCCGCGAATCCGAGTAAATCGCGACACGGCGCGGGCGGGCGCGCGCGTTTGGGGATTTTTAGGGACATTCCTCGAGACGCGAGCGCCCGAGGGGCAGTCTCACGCCGTGCCGGCACCGTGCCCCCGACGGATCGGGCCGCCGCGCGGGCCGGAATTCCCGCCGAACGGAGCCGACAATGAGCCGCCGAGCGCGCGAGACGCGAGTTCACGTAAATTGCGACGTGGCGCGCCCATGGCTTTTTTTTAGGGACATTCATCAAGTCGTGAGCGCCCCGCGGGACAATCTTGCGCCGCGCCGGCACCGTGGCACCGATGGATCCGGCGTCGCATGCGCCGGAAGTCTCGCCGAAAGATGCCAACAATGAGCCGCCGCGTTGAGCCCCTACGCGCGCTCGCGTGGGGACTTTTTATGCAAATTCCGCAAAAAATGAGAGCCCAAGGGACCCGGTTTGGCCTCCGTGATGTGGGGCCCGCGCCGCCCAAGATCCCGCAGCGAACTATCCGTGGGCCCCACCGCCGGCTCCGCGCCGGACGACGCCACGGGTTGTCCGAACCGGTCCCCCTCCCGTCGGGCCCGGCCGTAGTCCCAAAAACTTTGCCTGGCATAATGCCATGCGCCGTGTCATTGCCCTTGCCCATGAGCCATGGCATGAACCGAGCAAGCCCCTCCCACCTACTATAGTTTTCTGGGGAATCCCCTAGAAATGACCCTGGGGGTCCAAAGTGTCTCTGTGGCCATACAAAATTTCTCCATGGTGCCGGGCACGGTGGGTATGGTGCCGGGCACGGCACGGCACGGTGCTGCACCGTGCCTGGTGCGGTGCCCATTAGCCGAGAAAGCACCGAGCGCCTCCCACCTACAATAGTTTAGGAGGGAAACCCCTATAAA
>CM057340.1:227301386-227308886 GCA_030015575.1 Agapanthus africanus
TCTTGGACGTGGTAAGATGGAAATCAAAGCACAGTGGGAACCACACAAGACTCTATGACGATCTCGGGTCAACAGACTACTCTGTACCAGTGTCACCAGAGAACTGCCATCTGACGTGAGGTATAATACCATCTGGGAGTTCTCGGCGAGTCCGTCCAGTGTACCCAGTCTCCACTGAGCACCCGTATATCATCTCTGATGTCAAACACC
Source organism: Agapanthus africanus (assembly GCA_030015575.1). Lineage (NCBI taxonomy): Eukaryota > Viridiplantae > Streptophyta > Magnoliopsida > Asparagales > Amaryllidaceae > Agapanthus > Agapanthus africanus. The sequence continues at coordinate 227,301,597 of CM057340.1, forward strand.
AATGGATATGGGATCATCCATCGCCCATCTGTATGGGTCGAGAAGGTACACGCTAGTCTACTCTGGTAAATCGTTGCCCCGTCTCGATACACCCACGACTAGGGACTTTGAAGGATGTACTTATGGACTACCATGTCCCCACTAGTATGATCCGCATCATAGTCCAGGTAGTCAAGCACACATCCTAAGGGCTTTACCAACATGTAACAGAGAGACAATCAGTGTACACGTTAAGGTAAAGTTCAACCAGATAGCATACTATCATGTCGAGCAAGAAAGTCCTCACTATATATGTCCCAGCATCCACTACAATATACATCCTATGTATAGTAATGGCCTCTAGGGCATACATATAACTAACAATCTCCCACTTGCACTAGGGCCATCTATAGCAGTGGTTGCAGTATCTCATACTCAACCATCCCATAAAAATCTCTCTCTGGGAATAGGCCTTCATGAGTGGATCCGCCGTGTTGTCCTCTGAGTCTACTCTCCTTACCTCGATCCCCTGGAGATCAACCATCTCCATGATCAGGTGATACTGCCTTAGAATATGTCTGGATCACTGATGGGACAGACGTTCCTTGGCATAAGCTACAACTCCATTGTCTCACAATGGTTGGAACGTAGTTCATCTCATGAACCAATATACATCCAAACAGCCTCTTTGGTAGCATCTTAAGTAGCGATGTATGCTTCCTTTATCGTCTAGTATGTCACGGTATCTAGCTTGGAACTCTTCCAACATACCGTCCCTCCACTGAGGGTAAAGACAATGCCTGTGACTGACATTCAGTCGTCCTTATCACCCTGGAACCCTTCCAGTGATTCTCCCCAGGATCATGTGATACCATCTCACTTCGACAAGTGAGAATCCTAACATCCATTTAGATCTATCTCATAGATCCAAAATCCAGGAGTTAGTAGGTATCATTATGATCCTATATGGAGAATCATTGTGATAAACGGAGATTGACCGAGCGTAGCATAGGAAACTCTTTCCCTATCAAGAGTATGTCATCCACGTACTCTACGAGGATCAGCACCATACTCCCTACTACCTTTTTGTTTATACAAGGTTCATCTACCATTTTGATGATGTCAAACTCTTTGACTAATCCATCAAAACAGATGTTCCAACTCCGCGATGCCTGCTTTAATCCTATAAAGCATCTTGCACACGTTTCCGCTGCTCCCACTGTCTACGAGGCCCTCTGGCTGTGTACTTATAGACTCCCTCTTCTAAAACATCATTTAGAAAAGCTGTCATGACACCCAACCACCAGATATCGTAATCATGGTATGTAGCCGTGGCAAGTAGGATCTGAATGGACTTAAGCATAGATCCTTAGAAAAAGTTTCATCATGATCCACACCTGGTCAATGATGCAAACCTTTAACAAGTCTAGCTTTGTAAGTCTCAACTTTTCCATGTACACCAAGTAATCTTCTCAAGATATACTTGCTCCTAATGGGGATTTAACCCTTCAGATATAGCAACCAAAGTCCATACTTTGTTGGTGCATAAGGATTCCATCTCAGATCGCTAAGCATCCAGCCATTCTTACAGAGTCTCACTCCTGATGGCCATCTCGAAACTAGTTGGGTCATCATCTCATGATGCAGTCCTCGCTCCCACTGTCATAGAGAAACCGAAGTATCTCTCAGGTGGGTGAGGAACCCTACTAGATCGGCGAAGAGGCTGAGGTTCGTTGGTTACTACTGAATCCTTCGGTTCTACCAAATCATCAGCTGCTGTTTGTATAGCTGGAACATTTCCAGTTCTACATAACAGATCTTGCCTCGAGCTTGTCCGGATTTTGCTTTTAGACATAGGCCGGACAACCTCAAATCTTAACTAACTTAAGACATGGGCTCTTCCCTTTCCATATCACATATGAAGTGGTAGGCATTGATTTGATTCGAACCCTATTCAATAGGTATGCAACTTCTCAAGTGCACAACACCCAAAAGGAAACAGGTAACTCAGTAGTACTCATCATAGAGCACACCTTATCATATAGGGTGTGATTGCACCGCCCTGATATACCATCGTGCTATGGTGTATACAGAGGAGTAATGCTGAGAGAGAATCTCATTCTCCTTTAAAAAAGTCCAGGAATTCCATGCTCAAGTATTCTCCTCCTTGATCACATCAAAGGACATAATACTTATACCCGTATTTTGGTTCTCTACTTCTAACTAATATTCTGTGAATATCTCAAAAGGTTCGGACTTGTGTTTCAACAGGAACATATGTCTGAATCAAAAGAGATCATCAGAGAATTTAATGAAGTATAAAGAACCAGTCCTGGCATATGTAGACAGGGGACCTTACATACATCAACATGTATCAGTCCCAAGAGTTCACTAACTCTTTATCTGTTTCCAGTAAACAGAGCTATGGTCATCTTATCTCTGTGACATGACTGGCGAGTTTCACAAGATGTAAATTCAAACTGATTTAAATATACATCTTTATGTAACTCTAGCTAGTCGGGTCACATTGATCTGACCTAGTCTACAATGCCTCAAGAAGAATTCGTTCATTTCTGAACTCTTCCTCTTGTGTGTGATCCGTATACTAAGAACTGTAGTTTGATTTAGAACATCAATGCTTTTAGATAACGTGCCTGAACCGATCAACTTTTGATATAGGAAATGTTCAAAACATTATCCAACTATACAAAATTTTATCATTTCTTTACTAATAAAGAGATAGATATGATTTTGTATATCAGGTTCGGTATCTAATAACATTTGTTCAGAATCAATGTATTCGTAATACAGGGTAACAGTGACCAACAGACTTGGCTGCAACACTTGCCCCGTTTTCTGCCTCATGAAACTTATCACCCGTTCTCAGTTCTCTACCTATCTGTAGCCCTATGTAACAGATTACATATCTGGGATCCTGATCTGGGATCACATACCCAGGACGTAGAGGATACAGAGAAACAGTTCTGTGTAACGAACACACCCGAAGAAGATGCATCATATGCACTTTCTTCGTTTGGGCGGCTTAGGAATTCTGGTATTCCCCAATTTCCTGCTCTGTCTTATAACAATTATAAGTTGGAGCGGGACCAACGTTCCCCAGCTCAGTATAACAAGCGGGTTCGGTCAATATTCCGTATTATTATCTTGATTAAGGCGTGATATGGTCGCTACCAGGAGAGAGAGAGAAGAAAACACTCAGCGTGCGCTCTTGCAAGAATAGATTGGTTATTATTTTATCTAATCAGGATGGCTCCCACTGCTTTTTATCAAATCTTCCTTCAAACCCTAAAAGGAAAGACTAGCCGGGATTAATTACACACTACAAGTTCGCCAATCTTTCAGCCAGGCCAGTGTCGGTACTTTGAGGGAGGTCCCCCGTGCTTTCGCACGAACCTAATTAATGTAAACCTCGTTTTCCCAGAGGCGTAACCTCGTTAACACGTTTCTAGACACCTACTTGATCGGCTAATTGTAATGTGTAAAACTCTCCCAGGAGTAACTCTTACTCGCAGCGGGTATCGGGATCCAACTATCTCATAGAAGGTATGGAATCTCATTGCAAATTTCAACACTTGAAACTCCCGATATATTTTGCCCCTAGCTCGCTATGACCTTGACGCATGCCAAACAACCCATAGTCTGCTAGTCAAGTTCAACCCGTACATTTCTTGATTGAATTAAACCCACCCGTACGACCCTTGACGCATGCCAAACAACGCCGTACGAATACCCTAATCCAATCGCATCATATGCTAGCAGATAAGCACTAGTTAGCTACCGTACACTACGCCTTGACGCATGCCAAACAACCGCAGCACGAATACTAACTAGTACTTATCTGAAATGACGGAGGGCTACGACAGGTTTTTCTGAAAACCTATTGCGTAATGAACTTGATATCGTTGTAGGATCGAATGATTTTTGAAACGGAGTGTTTTTTAGGCTTTTCTAGTTTTGCTAAAGGAGTCACTCCCGGTGAAGGGATCATCGGTCCTTTCCTCGTCGAATGAGGTGCGGGATATATCATATATATCACTGTGCAAAGCAAAAACACTTAAAAGCAATCAAAAGACAAACCGAGTGTGTAGCATCTGCCAGTTATTGCTAAAAGAGTCACTCCCGGCGAAGGGATCTCGGTCCTTTCCTCATCGAATAAGGTGCAGGATATATCATATACACCGCTGTGCAAAGCAAGAACTGTAGCTACCTGTTTTATTTTGAAATTCGATTCTACAACATCTTAGGTTTCTTTTATTTCATTAATCACATTAATGAAGTCCCATCATTTAAGTACCTAAACATCACAGATAAATACGACGTACACTTATGCCATCCGCATTCGCCTCGATGTCCCCTCGTGCACCGTTAGGTTAGGTAACTAACGGCAGAGCGGGGCAGGGCTAGCGCGGGTGTAAAACATAAGTAACGCCTATATAATATATCATATATACTATATACTGTATCTATCAAAGAACATCACATGATCACATCACAGATATCGCAGCAGAAGAATCATATGAAATATTGGATATACTAGGACGTCCGTGTTTTCAATACGAGCCAGTATAAAACACGGATTCCACGGTCGTGATGAATAGCTAAACCCACACCCCTAGACCCCTACGAGAGCGGCAAGTAACCCTACCAATTCTAGAGTTAGGAGACCCGGACTCGACTCCTCGAGTTGGTCTCCCACTGGACTCCAGAACCCGGTTACTTGTGCCCTCCTCCTTGGGTCTATCCTAGTGCGGAAAAGTAAATAATATACAAACGGTGACATCTTCCGCAACCTGGAAGTGCCCCAAATAAAAGAATATTACATACAGATTTTTACATGAATGAAAATGAAAAACACTCTTCTCACATAAAAACCCCCGGCTATTCAAACACGACGATCCAATATAACATATCCAGCAACACATAACATCACATGTCATCAACGTAAGTAAATATGCGCATCCCAATTGTCGTTGATATATAGCAACGAAACCGGCGATATAACATATTACACTTACGGTCACAGAAAAGAAAGTGTAAAACTACAACAGTTGGAATCCGCAACCACCTCAGACATCGCATGCCTGACCAAATGAATTACTTAGACATCGCATGCCTAACAATTATAAACCCCGCATTTTAGTCTCAAAATCGAAAACACTTTTCAATATTAAGTCGGGCAATTCAACAAGATTCCCGAAAAACTGATCGAATGCTCGTCGCAAACTTTAGTAGGCGGCCGCACCCCTGATACCGTCGACGAAGTGCACCAAGGCGGAACACCGCTACCGCGAGCACCCGAACGGATGCTTTCGGCGACGGGGTTCTCCTACAGTCACTTGGTCGGGGCTATGGGGTGAGGCTGTCTGTTAAGTTTACCCGGCGAGTATCCGCGTACGCTACGTGATTGTGACGGACTTTTGATCACATCAAAATTCCGTGGCAACCGATCAAGTGAGACTAAACTGCTATGTTTATAACATTCATTCAGTTATCTCATAACTTATTGTGAATTCCAATTATTGTATCACATTCCAGATAAACAGAAAATGTTAAACTTTTCGATCGAACAGTCAAACACCCAAGTTTTCCCGATACAGCTCAACACATGAAATAAGTCTAACAACATTCCGTTCGTGCCTCAGTACCAACGGTCCAGCCGTAGAAGGGTCAAGCCAACGCCTCACATGTGGCACGCCGTACTGCCCCAAACCCGAAGGTTCAAAGGGCAGTTCAAGACGGTCACATAATCGAGTTAAGGTTTGTTGTCTTCTAGAGGGTCCATCGCGTTACTTGCACTACTTAGAACGTCGTCAAACTACGGAAAAATCCAACACTTGGAAATTTCCCGACAGGGGAAAAATTGGGTATTTATATCCGGTCGAACTTTTTAACATATTCTAAAAATTATCCGGAAAGCCACACAGACAAAATTTGATACTCCGATCGAAACACCGAATCCCCAAAATAATCCCAGAAAATACAACTCTGGAAAAATATTAAAAACATCCAGAACACACAAGAAACACCAATAGAAACAACTGAAGAAAATACACATCCTGATCATCACAGACGGCCGCGGAACCGCCGCAAAAGGGGGGTCAACGCCGCGGTTCCGCGGCCGTACTGTTGAGTTAGGTTGTCGTTTTCTCCAGTTTTTCTTAGAATTTCCTGCACATTTCTCTGCATATTTTTAATTCCAAAAAATCCACAATCTACAGAAATGTCCAGAGAGCATGTTAAGGGTTTGGGTTTCGGGTCGATCGGAGTTCAAATTCCGTCTAGACTTCGCCTAAGGCTCTAGCTAGTCTCTGATACCACTGTAGGGTTCCTAGGCACCCTAATGAGGTCTCACAAGGCATCAACCATGCCAATTTCAAATTTAAACGGTGCCGAGAAACCCGACTACGGATCGTTGGCTAGAAAACTAGGCGAAAAAGAAACTAGTTAACAGCTTAACTAAAGTTTAAACGGAAATACAACCTTTGTAGATCCGGTGCTCCACCTCCATAGCTCCGCAACGAAGTCCTCTCCGCTGTCCAAAAAGAATCCGGGCTCTAGCGTCGACTTCATCGGAGAATAAGCGAGCTAGGTCGTCGATGTCCATGCCGAAGATGATCTACGTCGAGGCATCGCTAAATCAAGCTCCGACTTCACCAAGTCCAGAAACTTATGAAGAAAACACACTCTACTACTTGGCAAGAGGTAGAGGATGAAGAAATAGGAAGTGGGTAGACTTTAGATTTGGATTTCTCACTCTTTTTCATCACTTGCCATTGATGGAGGCAAGCTTTCTTCACTTGAAGAAATGAAGAAGAAGAAGGAAATTGTTATGATAAGAATTATTAAAATAGAAAAGAAAATACATTCTTATCATAAGCAAACCATGGTTAGGTGTAGAGAATTGACCAAGGTTAAAGAATGGCTAGGGTTAAGGAGATGAGACAAAAATGGTGACTTAATGAAAGCTTCATGAAGCTTCATGTTGAAAACAAAACTAGCCACCATTTTTCACTTCCTTTCCTTTTCTCATTTATCTTTTAAATGCAAATGAAAAGATAAATGAATGAATAAAAGAAAACCCTAATCATTTACTTAACCTAGGTTTAATTCATTACACCTAACAAAAAAGATATGTATCATCAAACATGATACAATCAAGTGCACAAAATCATATCGCATATGCAATGCGCACACCCGAGTGAGAAAATCCTTTTAAAGTGAACCGATACTAGTTAATGCAAAGTAAAATATCAAATATATAATTATGCATTAAATCATTAAATCAACTCT
>CM057340.1:227316386-227326386 GCA_030015575.1 Agapanthus africanus
GCCCACGAGCCAAGACATGCATCTGGCCGCCGCGCGGGCCGGAATTCCCGCCGAACGGAGCCGACAATGAGCCGCCGCGTCAGGCCCGCGCGCACGCGGGGCTCTAAGGCGCGAAGGCGCGAATCCGCATAAATCGCGACGCGGCGCGGGCGGGCGCGCGCGCGTGTGGGGATTTTTAGGGACATCCCTCGAGACGCGAGCGCCCGCGGGGCAGTCTCGCGCCGTTCTGGCGCCGTGCCACCGACGGATCGGGCCGCCGCTCGGGCCGGAATTCCCGCCGAACGGAGCCGACAATGAGCCGCCGCGTAAGGCGCGCGCGCGCGAGTCGCTAAGGCGTGAGTCCGCGTAAATCGCGATGCGGCGCGGGCAGGCGCACGCGTGTGGGGATTTTTAGGGACATTCCTCGAGACGCGAGCGCCCGCGGGGCAGTCTCGCGCCGTGCCGGCGCCGTGCCACCGACGGATCGGGCCGCCGCGCGGGCCGGAATTCCCGCCGAACGGAGCCGACAATGAGCCGCCGCGCGCGCGAGACGCGAGTTCGCGTAAATCGCGACGCGGCGCCCCCGTGGGTTTTTTTAGGGACATTCATCAAGTCGTGAGCGCCCCACAGGGCAATCTTGCGCCGCGCCGGCACCGTGGCACCGATGGATCCGGCGTCGCATGCGCCGGAAGTCTCGCCGAAAGATGCCAACAATGAGCCGCCGCGTCGAACCCCCACGCGCGCGCGCGTGGCGACTTTTTATGCAAATTCCGCAAAAAAATGAGAGCCCAAGGGACCCGGTTTGGCCTCCGTGATGTGGGGCCCGCGCCGCCCAAGATCCCGCAGCGAACTATCCGTGGGCCCCACCGCCGGCTCCGTGCCGGACGACGCCACGGGTTGCCCGGACCGGTCCCCCTCCCGTCGGGCCCGGCCGTGGTCCCGAAAACATTGCCTGGCATAATGCCATGCGCCGTGTCATGGCCCTTGCCCATGAGCCATAGCATGAACCGAGCAAGCCCCTCCCACCTACTATAGTTTTCTGGGGAATCCCCTAAAAATGACCCTGGGGGTCCAAAGTGTCTCTGTGGCCATACAAAATTTCTCCATGGTGCCGGGCACGGTGGGTATGGTGCCGGGCACGGCACGATACGGTGCAGCACCGTGCCTGGTGCGGTTCAGCCCCGTGCCTGGTGCGGTGCTGCACCGTGCCAGGTGCGGTGCAGCACCGTGCCTGGTGCGGTGCCCATTAGCCGAGAATGCACCGAGCGCCTCCCACCTACAATAGTTCAGGAAGGAAACCCCTATAAATGGCCCCGGGGGTCCAAAGTGTCTCTGTGGCCATACAAAATTTCTCCATGGTGCCGGGCACGGTGGGCACGGTGCCGGGCACGGCGTGGTGCGATGCAGCACCGTGCCTGGTGCGGTGCAGCGCCGTGCCTGGTGCGTGCCGCACCGTGCCTGGTGCATGCCAATGAGCCAATACATGCACCGAGCGCCTCCCACCTGCTATAGTCTAGGTGGGAAACCCCTACAAATGACCCCGGGGGTCCAAAGTGTCTCTATGGGCACAAAAAATTCTCCGTGGTGCCGGGCACGCGCCTGGTGCGGTGCTGCAACGTGCCTGGTGCGTGCTGCACCGTGCCTGTTGTGTGCTGCCCCATGCCTGGTGCGTGCCAATGAGCCAAGACATGCACCGAGCGCCTCCCGCCTGCTATAGTCAAGGAGGGAAACCCCGATAAATGACCCCGGGGGTCCAAAGTTTCTCTGTGGCCATACGAAATTTCTCCATGGTGCCGCACCCATGCTGAACCGTGCATGGTGCAGCGCGGCGACGTGCCGGCACCCTGCCATGGGACCATGAGCCAAGCAAGCACCTCCCGCCAGCTGTAGTTTAGGAGGGAAACCCCTTGAAATGACCGAGGAGGTCCAAAGTGTCTCTGCGGCCATAGAAAAATTCTCCATAGTGATGGGCACGGCACCGGGCACGGTACAAACCAATGCCGCGTCCTGCCCGGGCTGTGTTGCGTCGTGCCAAGCACCGTGCCCGGCTCGGCTCCGGCGACGTGGAAACCCCTAGGAAATATGTCAGATGTCCTAGTACATGTTACAACTTGCGCGAACAGGGCCTTGTATTCATCGGGGCTTGCGGTCTTGATTAGGCACTTGGGCCACCTTGGGCTTTGACTCGAAAATAACCATCTTTCTCTATTTTTTTTATAAATTTGTTTTGGGACTTTGCTGTTACTTTTCCATGAGCCGGCGGTCTTTCTTTGCATGTTGGAATAGTCACAAAGAGGTAATTCATAGCCCATATATCACACGCCACAACTCGAGCCAACCGGGCCTCGTATGCGTCGTGCCTTCCTTCCAGCAGGCCTATATTGTTAGTGTATATGCCCTAGAGTCCATTACTGTATCATACTAGTTTGTATATTACTTAATGGAAGCTTGGGATATTCACCTTGTATATACAATCTTGCTCAAAATAGAAGTATGCTACTTGGTTTGTTTCTACTTCAATGTGTACATGTGTTTATTTTTGTATATCGCCTATACACATTAGTAGAACCCTTAGGATCTTTGCTTGATTACCAGCGATGTGATGGCCGTCACACTAGTGGGGCTGGGTAATCTATAAGCACATCCTTATGCAGGTCCCTGGTCGCAGGACTATCGAGACAGGGCATCGATACTCCGGAGTAGACCAGCGCATGCGCTTCTCATCCCTGTGTGGGAGACAGTCTGTCCCACAGCCGTCAGTACGTTGTACTTGAGATAGTATGCGGGTGCTCGTTAGGTTACGGGTACACTGGACAGGACTCGTCGGGAACTGACTAGTTGGTATTATGCCTATCGTCAGTTATCAGTTCCCAGGTGACATGAGTACAGCTTAGTCCGCTGACTTGACACTGTCACTTCGCCTCGAGTGTGTTCCCACTGTACTTTGATCACTACCCTACCACGGCTCAAAGGAGTCGTGCAAACAGGTAGTGGTTGGGTGCAGTCCCGAAGCACTTGGAGGCAGTGACGGTTAGACAGGATTCGTCTCTCCCGGTATTGGGGGTTGATATCGCGCTGTGTCTAGGAGAGCCATTACACGAGTAGTCCCTGGCCAGGGCAAACGAGATATACTGGTAGGTTTCCAGTGTTATCTCAGGGTGTTTTGGGCTTCGCTCCGGCACAACTTGTACCGCTATTGGGGGACTGACGTTTACCGCCCCCTAGGCCCGCCATGCGATGTATCAGACTAACAGACCGGACTGTACGGAGAATGTCACACTCAGGCTCAGTAGGAGTTCAGATGGGTTTCGCCTCGTCGGTCTTCTTGTCGGCACTACCTGGGGACCGTTACGCACCGCTAGTGCCGCTTGCGGTCTGTGGTTAAACCCACTGCCAGCGTAGTGTCGAGTCTTTAGAGTCCCACACAGAAAGCTTTTCGCCTTTAGGCAAAAGAGTAGAGGTCGCATGGTTTTGCGACAGGTCGCATGGTTTTGCGACAGGGTTCGGTCACATCCGTGCACTTGTGCGCGTACAGTGTCCGGACAGTTTACACTAGCGAGCTTTGGTTTAAGCCAGATCCTAGTGTACCTTATGGGATTGGATTTATCCAGTTTGCATTCGTGTTCCTCGGAACGCGGATGCGGGTGTGTATGCACAGTTGACAGGGAGACAGAGGCAGTGGATTCTCATTAGGGTTGTTGACAGTTGACCGTTGACTATTGACCTTTTGATCAACCCTAATGAGAATATGATATGTGATTAACTATTATATTAATTAAGTATTATGGTGATATGGTTGTTGACTTTGTTGACTTGTTGACTTTTGTTGACTTGTTGACTTTGTTGACTTTTGTTGACATGTTGACTTTGTTGACCGGTTGACTAGGCTTGACTAGTTGACCATCATGATAACCATAGCCATCATTTCATGGCAAAGACTTTTTCTTGCTTGCTCATTTGTGTAAAATGAGTGCATGAAATGATATGGTTATGGTTGCTTCAAACCATCACATAAGACTTTTTTTTAGTATGATGAGTTATCATGACTTTGGATTATGAGAGGGTGAAAGAAAAAAGAGTGCCTCATTCTTTCTTGCTCATTCTCTCTCTTGTTCTTGAGCTCTCCTTTTGCTCTCACCCTTTTGCTCTTGCTCCCTCTCTTTAATCTATGGTTCTCTTGTCTCATGAGTTGAGAATCAAGAACCATAGATAAAATCACATTCTATTTCTTCTCTACTCATCCTAGTTCACTAGGTTTAGCAAACCAAGTGAACTAGTTTCTTCAAAGAACGAAGAAGGAGCTAAAGGTTGGAGCTTTCAGGTGGATCTATCTTCGGCGTACGGAGACGACGAGAAGAAGCCATTCCGGACCACCATCGGAGCTTGAAGACGAAGGAGTTCAAGACAAGCAAGGTATAACCCCCTAACCGAGTAGCTAGAAACTCGTAGTTAGGTTGCTAGATAGATGTTTAACCAAGATCCGGGTTTTAGGTCCATGTTACCACCTCCGTAAAAATCGTTTTTTACCAAATTCCGCATTCCCGAAAGTACCGGGAGAGGTAGCATGGACTTACAGTGGTATCAGAGCCTAGTTAAACTCTATCTAACAAGTTAGCAAGTAACTAGAAGATCGATCAAAGAAAAAGTCCCAAAAACGAACCCATGAATTTTCAACTTTCTGTCGATTTTAAAAGTGCTGGAAAACCTTTTTAAAATACACCTAAAATCGACTCAGGCTTTTTTAAAGAAACTGCAAAAATTTGGGCCCCTGACTCGATCAAAGCGCCGCGTTTCCGCGGCGGGAGCACGCTCCCGCCGCGGAAACGCGGCCGAGTTGACTCGGTCAAGGGTTTTCTTTTTTGCAGTTTACTCTTTGGGGTATTTTGGGATTTTTAGTATATATATTTTCAACCCAGATTTTCCAGAACGAAAATTTTATTTTGGGGTCCCGAAAATCCGTATTTTTGATCGAACTTCTAAAAGACTTAAGCTAACGGGTTTTCTGTAATGTGATATTTGTATTGAACGTCTACTAATCGCTATATGTCGATTAGTGGGGGTTATACAAATCTGTGATCTGTAATGTTGCTGGAATATGGATATGAATATGTTGGATTGTCGCGGGTGAATAGCCGGGGGTTATGAGACGAGAGTTTTCTTTTCTTTCAATTCATGTAAATTTGTAAATTGATGTAATAATTATTTGTATGGCCGCACAACCGGGTCGGGGTTGTAGCCGTCATTGTATAATTTCTTTTTACTGTTTTTGCTCCTAGGATAGACCCATGGAGGGGGTGCACAAACTACCGGGTATGCCGAAGTGTCGAGTGGCCTACTCATGGAGATGAGGGAGGTTACTACGCTTCGGGTACTTGGCGGGTAGTTTGCCGCACCCGTAGGGGTCTTGGGTGGGGTATTTGGCTATTCACCGCGACCGTGTAATCTGTTTGTCGTTACAGGCTCGTGCGAATTACAGATTCCTAGTATATCCAATGTATTCATCTGTGATCTGAAATGTTTATCATTGCAGTATATCTATATATGATATTATTTAGGCGTTGCTTATGTTTTACAGCCGCGCTAGCCCAGCCCCCGCTCTGTCATTAGTTAAGTAACCTAACGGGTAATGACAGGGCCCCGTGGCGAATGCGAATGGCATAAGCGTACGTCATATTTTGGTTGTTTTCTGCAATGGTAGGATTAAATGATGGGACGCATTAAAAGAACTAATGCAAGAATATCACGCATTAAAAGAACTAATGAAAGATAATAAACCAAGTTAAAGTCGTTGGAACACTTTCGAAAAACCACTCGGTTCTTTTCAAAACAAACTTTTAAAATACGGAGTTTGAGCCACTCTATTTAAAAGCTATCTCGTTCCATCGACCAAATCAAGTTCACTACGTTCACGGTTTTGCCAAAACCATCCGTAGCCCTCCATCATTTCAGTTAAATATTCGGTAGTATTCAAGCTATGTATTTTGACCTCACGCCAAGGCATAGTGATTGGTAGCTGCCGGATATTTATCTGTTGCATAGATAGAATGCGTTGGTTTGAGACAGTCGTACTGCCATTTTGGCCTACGTCAAGGGTATGTACGGGTGGGTTCAAATTAACCTGGATAATGATGGGACGAACTTGACATGTGACTTATGACATTTTGACCTCACGCCAAGGTCATAAGAGCATGGGGCAAAAATCCACATCGGGAGTTTCATAAGTACTGAAACTTGCTAGATTTGCATACCATTTGGAGTGTGATGATTCTGGTAGGATTCCTTCAGTTTCTTCACGCAATGATATTTGGATCCCGATCCTACTGTGAGTATATGCTACTCCTCGGGAAATTTCTCACTTAACGATCAATGCTATAAACCTAGTAGGTGCCTAGAAAGGTGTTAGCGGGGCTACGCCCCCAGGGAAAAGAGGTTCTTTAATTAAGGAACTTCGCGAAAGCGTTGGAAAACCTCCCTCGAAATACCGACACCGGCCTGGCTGAACGGTTAAGCAAGTATTGTACGGTGGGATTGATCCTGACTAATTCTTCCTTTATGGTTTGAGGAGGGATTCGAGAAACAGTGGGAGCCATCCTGTTTAGACAAACTAAAACCACTCTAAATTTGCAAGAGCATCATGCTGAGTGTTTCTTCTTCTCTCTCCTAATTGCAGCGACCAATCAACATGACTGGACTTAAGTTACTCCTAGATAAAAACAAACTGACTGGGCCAAACTACAAAGATTGGCTCAGGAATGTCAAGATAGCAATCACTTACGACAAGCTGGGGTATCTTCTTACCACCAAAGCTCCCCCTGTCCCTGGTCCAACTTCCAGCGTCGCGGATAAGGAAATCCGCAGGACTTGGGAGATTGATAGCGCGAAGGCCAAATGCCTCCTGCTTGCCTCGATGGACAACGAACATCAGAGGAGGCACGAGAATATGGACATGGAATCCATATTGCTTCATACAAAAGAACTGTATGGAGAGCAATCTCGTATCGCAAGATACGAAGCGTCGAAAAAGTTATTTTCGACAAGAATGGCCGTCGGATCATCAGTAGCCGAGCACATGCTAAAGATGATCGGCTACATTGAAGAGCTCGCGGACCTAGGGATCACATTGGAGAGTGAACTATATACGGATATAGTTCTCCAGTCCCTTCCTTCCACTTACGCCCAGTTTATACTGAACTTCAACTTACAAGAAAAAGAGGTTGAACTTTCAGAGCTCCTCAACATGCTGAGGAGCGCAGAGGGCACCCTACAGAAAGGTAGGGATACATCCACTTTGTTTGTAGGAGGATCATCTTCTTCTAGGTCCAAGGCGAAAGCCAAGGGAAAGAAGAAGAAGGCCCCCGCCAAACCAAGGGGCGGTGTTAGTAAAGTGGATACGAAGGGAAAAGGTAAAGCAACAAAGATAGCGGGGAAGCTTGTGGATAAGGAAGAATGCTTCTATTGTCATAAGAAAGGACACTGGAAGAATGATTGCAGGGCCTGGAAGGCCAGAACACAGGAATTGAAGCAGGTTGCAGCTTCAGCTTCAGGTGTGTATGTTATTGAAAACTGTCTTTCAATAAACTCTACTTCCTGGGTATTGGATACCGGATCAGGATCTCATATCTGTAATTCTTTGCAGGCGTTGAGAAACCGTAGGGTTTTGAAGGCAGGTGACATGACCCTCAGAGTTGCGAACGGAGCTAGCATGGATGCTAAAGCCGTGGGGGACTATCACCTGGGAATGTCAGATGGACATGTTTTGGTTTTGCGTAATTGCTTTTTTGTACCCAACGCAACTTGTAATATCATTTCTGTATCTTTAGTTTCTAAAGAAGGTTATGAATTTGCGTTTGTAAGTAATGTTGTAAACATTCACCTTAATCAAGTTTTGATTGGGTCAGGTACATTGAGTAATGGTATATACGTATTAAACCAACCACAGATTTTCAATGTCCAGAATACACACAAAAGAAAGTCTCCGGAAATAAATCAGACTTTCTTATGGCATTGTAGATTGGGTCACATCAATGAGAGAAGGTTGACGAAGTTACATACAGAAGGGTATTTGAATGCGTTCGAATATCAGTCGTATGCCACTTGTCAATCCTGTCTCAAAGGAAAGATGACAAAGACTCCCTTTACTGGACATGGAGTAAGAGCGAGCGAGCTCTTGGGACTCGTACACAGTGACGTGTGCGGTCCAATGTCTGCACATGCCCGAAGCGGACATTCTTACTTCATTACTTTTACGGATGACTTCTCAAGGTACGGTTATGTCTTCTTAATGAAACATAAGTCCGAAGCCTTTGGAAAATTCCAGGAGTATAAGAATGAAGTAGAGAAACAGACCGGCAAAAGTATTAAGATTCTAAGATCGGATCGAGGTGGAGAATACTTAAGTGCCGAGTTCCTGGACTATTTAAAAGAGAACGGAATTCTCTCTCAGCTTACTCCTCCATACGCCCCGCAACATAACGGTGTATCGGAGAGACGGAACCGCACCCTATTGGATATGGTGCGGTCCATGATGAGTAACGCTGAGTTACCGCGATCATTCTGGGGGTATGCGCTAGAATCAGCTGCAAACCTTTTGAACCGAGTTCCGACTAAGACTGTGCCTACCACCCCATATGAAATGTGGAGTGGGAAGAAACCCTATCTTCAATATCTGAAGATCTGGGGATGTCCAGCTTTTGTCAAAAAGCAGCATGCGGACAAACTCGAGGCACGCTCAGTACTGTGCAAGTTTGTGGGATACCCAAAGAACACCAGGGGGTATCTTTTCTACTACGCAGAGGAACAAAAAGTCCCTGTTTCTCGTAATGCCCACTTTCTAGAACACCAGTTCTTGGAAAAGGAAATTAGTGGGAGCGCAGTAGAACTGGAAGAAATTCCAGAACCACAGACTATTACTGAAAGGTTAGTGGAACCAGAGGGTTCAACAGAACAGGACATTCCTACGCCGCTCCGCAGGAGTAGTAGGCGGTCTCATCCGCCCGAGAGATACTGCGGTTTTCTCATAGACGGGGATAGAGAGGATTGCATCATAGATTATGATGAGCCTACTAGCTTCCAGCAGGCCGTTCAGAGCGTTGACTCAGTGAAATGGCTGGATGCAATGCGGACCGAAATGGAGTCCATGTACACCAACAAGGTATGGACGTTGGACATTGCTCCAGACGGGGTAAAACCCGTAGGATGCAAGTGGATCTTCAAGAGGAAGATTGGTGTAGATGGGCAGGTTGAGACCTATAAAGCTAGGCTGGTAGCAAAGGGTTTCCGTCAAAGACCTGGCTTGGACTATGACGAAACCTTTTCTCCAGTAGCCATGCTGAAATCCATTCGGATCCTTCTTGCCATTGCTGCCTTCCACGATTATGAGATCTGGCAAATGGACGTAAAGACAGCTTTTCTAAATGGAAATTTAGAGGAGGGTGTCTATATGGACCAGCCAAAGGGTTTCATTCAGAGTGGGAGCAGCGGAAAGGTGTGCAAGTTGCTTAAGTCCATCTATGGACTAAAGCAGGCATCGCGGAGTTGGAACATCTGCTTTGATGAGACGGTCAAAGAATTTGGCTTTATCAAAAATCCAGATGAACCATGCATCTATAGTAGATTTGTAGCGAGAACTGTAGTATTCCTCGTTTTATACGTGGATGACATTCTCTTAATAGGAAATGACATTCCTATGCTACAATCTGTCAAGGGGTTCTTGTCACACAGGTTCTCCATGAAAGACCTGGGTGATGCCTCATACATTCTGGGTATCCGGATCTACCGTGACAGATCCAAGAGGATATTAGGACTTTCTCAGTCCAGGTACATCGACACCGTGCTGAAAAGATTCAGTATGGAAGATTCCAAGCGCGGTAACCTACCGGCTTGTCACGGGATCACCCTCTCTAAAGAGATGTCTCCCAAGACTGATTTAGAGAGGGATCGCATGTCTATTATACCCTACGCTTCTGCGGTAGGCTCTATAATGTATGCGATGTTGTGTACCAGACCGGATGTAGCTTATGCA
>CM057340.1:227336386-227338886 GCA_030015575.1 Agapanthus africanus
AGAATGAACCGGGCGCTTCCCACCTACTATAGTTTAGGGGGGAAACCCCTAGAAATGACCCCGGGGGTCCAAAGTGTCTCTGTGGCCATACAAAATTTTTCCATGGTGCCGGGCACGGTGGGCATGGTGCAGGGCACGGCATGGTGCGTGCTGCACCGTGCCTGGTGCGACCTGCACCGTGCCTGGCGCGTGCTGCACCGTGCCCAGCAACGGGCCAATGAGCCAAGAATGAACCGGGTGCCTCCCACCTACTATAGTTTAGGAGGGAACCCCCTAGAAATGACTGTGGGGGTCCAAAGTGTCTCTGTGGCCATACAAAATTTCTCCATGGTGCCGGGCACGGCACGGTGCGGTGCTGCACCGTGCCTGGTGCATGCTTCACCCTGCCCGGTGCGATGCTGCACCGTGCCTGGTGCGACGCAGCACCCTGCCCGGTGCGGGGCCCTGGGCACACGAGCCAAGACATGCATCCGGCCGGGGCGCGGGCCGGAATTCCCGCCGAACAGAGCCGACAATGAGCCGCCGCGTCAGGCCCGCGCGCGCGCGAGGCGCTAAGGCGCGAATCCGCATAAATCGAGACGCGGCGCGGGCGGGCGCGCGCGCGTGGCGATTTTTAGGGACATTCCTCGAGACGCGAGCGCCCGTGGGGCAGTCTCGCGCCGTGCCGGCACCGTGCCACTGACGGATCGGGCCGCCGCTAGGGCCGGAATTCCTGCCGAACGGAGCCGATAATGAGCCGCCGCGTCAGGCCCGCGCTGCGCGCGAGGCGCTAAGGCACGAAGGCACGAATCAGCGTAAATCGCGACGCGGCGCGGGCCGGCGCGCGCGCGTGTGGGGATTTTTAGGGACATTCCTCGAGACGCGAGCGCCCGCGGGGCAGTCTCGCGCCGTGCCGGCGCCGTGCCACCGACGGATCGGGCCGCCGCGCGGGCCGGAATTTCCGCCGAACGGAGCTGACAATGAGCCGCCGCGTGTGCGAGACACGAGTTAGCGTAAATCGCGACGCGGCACGCCCGTGGGTTTTTTTTAGGGACATTCATCAAGTCGTGAGCGCCCCGCGGGGCAATCTTGCGCCGCGCCGACACCGTGGCACCGATGGATCCGGCGTCGCATGCGCCGGAAGTCTCGCCGAAAGATGCTAACAATGAGCCGCAGCGTCGAGCCCCCACGCGCGCGCGCGTGGGGACTTTTTATGCAAATTCCGCAAAAAATGTGAGCCCAAGGGACCCGGTTTGGCCTCCGTGATGTGGGGCCCGCGCCGCCCAAGATCCCGCAGCGAACTATCCACGGGCCCCACCGCCGGCTCCGCGCCGGACGACGCCACGGGTTGCCCGGACAGGTCCCCCTCCCGTCGGGCCTGGCCGTAGTCCCAAAAACATTGCCTGGCATAATGTCATGCGCCGTGTCATGGCCCTTGCCCATGCGCCATGGCATGAACCGAGCAAGCCCCTCCCACCTACTATAGTTTTCAGGGGAATCCCCTAGAAATGACCCTGGGGGTCCAAAGTGTCTCTGTAGCCATACAAAATTTCTCTATGGTGCCGGGCATGGTGGGTATGGTGCCAGGCACGGCACGGCACGGTGCAGCACCGTGCCTGGTGCGGTTCAGCCCCGTGCCTGGTGCGGTGCCCATTAGCCGAGAATGCACCGAGCATCTCCCACCTACAATAGTTTAGGAGGGAAACCCCTATAAATGGCCCCGGGGGTCCAAAGTGTCTCTGTGGCCATACAAAATTTCTACATGGTGCCGGGCACGGTGGGCACGGTGCCGGGCATGGCGTGGTGCGGTGCAGCACGGTGCCTGGTGCGGTGCAGCGCCGTGCCTGGTGCGTGCCGCACCGTGCCTGGTGCGTGCCAGTGAGCCAATACATGCACCGAGCGCCTCCCACCTGCTATAGTCTAGGTGGGAAACCCCTACAAATGACCCCGGGGGTCTAAAGTGTCTCTGTGGGCACAAAAAATTCTCCGTGGTGCCGGGCACGTGCCTGGTGCGGTGCTGCACCATGCCTGGTGCGTGCTGCTCCGTGCCTGGTGCGTGCTGCCCCATGCCTGGTGCGTGCCAATGAGCCAAGACATGCACCGAGCGCCTCCCGCCTGCTATAGTCAAGGAGGGAAACCCCGATAAATGACCCCGGGGGTCCAAAGTTTCTCTGTGGCCATACGAAATTTCTCCATGGTGCCGCACCCATGCTGAACCGTCCATGGTGCGGCGCGGCGCCGTGCCGGCACCGTGCCATGGGACCATGAGCCAAGCAAGCACCTCCCGCCAGCTGTAGTTTAGGAGGGAAACCCCTTGAAATGACCGAGGAGGTCCAAAGTGTCTCTGCGGCCATAGAAAAATTCTCCATAGTGATGGGCACGGCGCCGGGCACGGTACAAACCAATGCCGCGTCCTGCCCGGGATGTGTTGCGTCGTGCCAAGCACCGTTCTCGGCTCGGCTCCGGCGACGTGGAAACCCCTAGGAACTATGTCAGATTTCCTAGTACATGTTACAACTTG
>CM057340.1:227346386-227348886 GCA_030015575.1 Agapanthus africanus
TTAGGAGGGAACACCCTAGAAATGTCCCCGGGGGTCTAAAGTGTCTCTTTGGCCATACAAAATTTCTCCATAGTGCCGGGCACGGCACGGTGCGGTGCTGCACCGTGCCTGGTGCGTGCTTCACCCTGCCCGGTGCAATGCTGCACCGTGCCCGGTGCGACACAGCACCATGCCCGGTGCTGGGCCCGGGGCCCACGAGCCAAGACATGCATCCGGCCGCCGCGCGGGCCGGAATTCCGGCCGAACGGAGCTGACAATGAGCCGCCGCGTCAGGCCCGCGCGCGCGAGGCGCGAAGGCGCGAATCCGCGTAAATCGAGATGCGGCGCGGGCGGGCGCACGCGCGTGTAGGGATTTTTAGGGACGTTCCTCGAGACGCGAGCGCCCGCAGGGCAGTCTCGCGCCGTGCCGGCGCCGTGCCACATATGGATCGGGCCGCCGCTCGGGCCGGAATTCCCGCCGAACGGAGCCGACAATGAGCCGCCGCGTCGGGCCCGCGCGCGCGCGAGGTGCTAAGGCACGAATCCGCGTAAATCGCGACGCGGCGCGGGCGGGCACGCGCGTGTGGGGATTTTTAGGGACATTCCTCAAGACGCGAGAGCCCGCAGGGCAGTCTCGCACCGTGCCGGCGCCGTGCCCCCGACGGATCGGGCCGCCGTGCGGGCCGGAATTCCCGCCGAACGGAGCCGACAATGAGCCGCCGCGTCAGGCCCGCGCGCGCACGAGGCACTACGGCGCGAAGGCGCGAATCCGCATAAATCGCGACACGGCGCGGGCGGACGCGTGCGTGTTGGGATTTTTAGGGACATTCCTCGAGACGCGAGCGCCCGCGGGGCAGTCTCGAGCCGTGCCGTCGCCTTGCCACCGACGGATCGGGCCGCCGCGCTGGCCGGAATTCCCGCCGAACGGAGCCGACAATGAGCCGCCGCGTGCGCGAGACGCGAGTTTGCGTAAATCGCGACGCGGCGCGCCCGTGGGTTTTTTTTAGGGACATTCATCAAGTCGTGAGCGCCCCGTGGGGCAATCTTGCGCCGCGCCGGGACCGTGGCACCGATGGATCCGGCGTCGCATGCGCCGGAAGTCTCTCCGAAAGATGCCAATAATGAGCCGCCGCGTCGAGCCCCGACGCGCGCGCGCGTGGGGACTTTTTATGCAAATTCCGCAAAAAATGAGAGCCAAAGGGACCCGGTTTGGCCTCCGTGATGTGGGGCCCGCGCCGCCTAAGATCCCGCAGCGAACTATCCGCGGGCCCCACCGCCGGCTCCGTGCCTGACGACGCCACGGGTTGCCCGGACCGGTCCCCCTCCCGTCGGGCCCGGCCGTAGTCCCAAAAACATTGCCTGGCATAATGCCATGCGCCGTGTCATGGCCCTTGCCCATGAACCGAGCAAGCCCCTCCCACCTACTATAGTTTTATGGGCAATCCCCTAGAAATGACCCTGGGGGTCCAAAGTGTCTCTGTGGCCATACAAAATTTCTCCATGGTGCCGGGCACGGTGGGTATGGTGCCGGGCATGGCACGGTGCAGCACCGTGCCTGGTGCGGTTCAGCCCCGTGCCTGGTGCGGTGCAGCACCGTTCCTGGTGCGGTGCCCATTAGCCGAGAATGCACCGAGCGCCTCCCACCTACAATAGTTTAGGAGGGAAACCCCTATAAATGGCCCCGGGGGTCCAAAGTGTCTCTGTGGCCATACAAAATTTCTCCATTGTGCCGGGCACGGTGGGCACGGTGCCGGGCACGGCGTGGTGCGGTGCAGCGCTGTGCCTGGTGCGGTGCAGCGCCGTGCCTGGTGCGTGCCACACCGTGCCTGGTGCGTGCCAATGAGCCAATACATGCACCGAGCGCCTCCCACCTGCTATAGTCTAGGTGGGAAACCCCTACAAATGACCCCGGGGGTCCAAAGTGTCTCTGTGGGCACAAAAAATTCTCCGTGGTGCCGGGCACGTGCCTGGTTCGGTGCTGCACCATGCCTGGTGCGTGCTGCACCGTGCCTGGTGCGTGCTGCCCCGAGCCTGGTGCGTGCCAATGAGCCAAGACATGCACCGAGCGCCTCCCGCCTGCTATAGTCAAGGAGGGAAACCCCGATAAATGACCCCGGGGGTCCAAAGTTTCTCTGTGGCCATACGAAATTTCTCCATGGTGCCGCACCCATGCTGAACCGTGCATGGTGCAGCGCGGCGCCGTGCCGGCACCGTGCCATGGGACCATGAGCCAAGCAAGCACATCCCGCCAGCTGTAGTTTAGGAGGGTAACCCCTTGAAATGACCGAGGAGGTCTAAAGTGTCTCTGCGGCCATACAAAAATTCTCCATAGTGATGGGCACGGCACCGGGCACGGTACAAACCAATGCCGCGTCCTGCCCGGGCTGTGTCACGTCGTGCCAAGCACCGTGCCCGGCTCGGCTCCGGCGACGTAGAAACCTCTAGGAACTATGTCAGATGTCCTAGTACATGTTACAACTTGCGCGAACAGGGCCTTGTATTCATCGGGGCTTGCGGTCTT